>JARFOD010157109.1:0-12190 GCA_031763545.1 Mopalia muscosa | reverse complement strand
TATTTAGCAAGCTCATTACTCTTAAATCAGTTAATTATCTAACAAACTTAATAAGTTTGAAATGTTTTGAAACAGCATGCAGTTTATAGAATAAGAGAAAAAAACGTTTCATGCAATGGATCCGAACTATAGGTTGAATTTTTTAAAACTATTAGTTCACAGGATGCAAATGTATTGATAATGTCTAATAAACATGTTCCTAGAAAACAAAAAAAAATTTAAGATTTTTGCTTTGCCACACAAGAAGATTTAAGAAACTACAGAAATTCTTTTTCATAAATTTTCTTTCCAGAACAATCTAGCAGTATCAATATTATAAAAGTCAATACTAGCAGCTTCGTGATTAACTGATGAGAAACTCCGGACATCAAAGCCATATTTAAGATTGTCTATATTTCTGCTCACTTTAAGGTCATTGTTAGGAGTAAAATAAAGCAGAACATACCTAAACGGAAGAGCTTAAATATAGCTATGACAGCTTTCTGGAGGTTTTCATGTCATTTTTCAAACACAAAACTAGACTTACATTGAGTTCTTCTCTGAGGTTTCGCAGTTCCTCCACGTCTGAAGTCATGGTGTTTTGAGAGGCTAGAGTAATCTCATAATCACCCACAAGCTGTCTTAATCCGTCAAAATCCACCAGCAATAGCTCAACTGATTTTAATCTGAAAATTAAGACTCAGGTAATTACTAGACCTAATAAGGTACACAAAGTTGTTGTTGTTATGTAAACGTTCAAAGCATTAATCATTCATGCAATCAATGTTGATCTCACTTTTTATGTTGCAGTTACAAATTTTCATATTGTTCTATTATTGGCTTGAAAGCATAACACATGTTATTTTTTTCATAAGCCTTAGAGCCATCAAGCGCATTCAGCAGTAGTCTGATAACAGAGCATACTAACCGTTGCAAAAAGGAAATGGCCGTCATATGGTCTGGTTATTGTATAGTTAGTTTTCTAATTGGCTAATTTTAAAATATATTTCAAACATTACATTGAACCCAAAACCTTTGTATTTATTTACAAATAAATTCATTTGAGGTTTTGGGTTGGATTGAATGTTTAAAAATATATTTAAAGATTAACCTATACCAAGACCATATGATGGCCATTTTCTTTTTGCAATGTTTAGTATGCTCTGTTACCAGACTATCTAGCCATGGTCCAAGTTCACGCGAGAAGTCTGGTTTAGCGAGACTAATGCAGCAGAGGAAATCAAATAGCAAATATTGGCTGACCAGTATGTACAACCCTTATTACTTTATGATCAAAGAAGACCTTTTTGGGTTTGTTTGTGATTTAATGCCTTACTAAAGTTAACTTTAATCAAATATTTCATGCTAACCCAAAGGGTAATGGAAACCACCCTAAAAGACTTCGGCAACAGATAGACAAGAAAAAACATCACAAGAAAGAAAGAAAAACTAAAAAAAATTGTGTGACAGAAACAGACTGTTTTATTTGGCTAGTGTTTTATGCCATAATCAGAGAAACACGACACTGCCTTTAATACCTTCTAAAACATAAATATTTTTATCACGACACAGTTAACAGCATTGGGGTATGTACTGTTATATACTAGAGCTAGAAATGTTAATTTGTCCCCGGGAATATTACCGGAATCCAAAGGTTAGCGTAGGTGCCATGCTTTGTATGATGACAGTTAGTTCAGTAAATGGAGCAAGGCAATCACCACCTTACCTCTGTACATAAATATGAGAGATTGCCAGTATTTTGTTCCATTTGTCCACCACCAGGTTTAGTTTAGACTCTAACTGTGGTCCTCTCAGGTTGATAGTGGCGTACGTTCTCTTCAGTTCATCCACTTCCACATCATAGGATTTTAGGTTCCTCTCAAAGGCCTGCAAATCGTGTATAACAAGAGTAATGTCAGTAACATAAATCAAGGATTTTTTTCGCTCGATTGGGGTTTAACATTGTACAAAAGAGTATTTCAGTTATAGAATGATACCTTTTCCCACTTTATACTTTCATTGTTTAAATACAGTGGTAAATTACTCCTCAGTGTCACCTCATGTGATCTTCTCATATACCCCAAGGCCTACAAGGGTACTTGAACCTGTGACCGGAAGGATGAGTGGTCACATGCTTCAACCAATCAACAGTCAGACAGCCTCAAAACTCATGAGCCCTACATCGAAATAGGATAACCACTAAACCAAGAACTCTCACAATAAGTTTGTTTGCTTGATTGGGGTTTAATGTCGTACTCAAGGGTATTTCACTTATATGACGACATGCTGGCCCAATGGGCGAAGGAAAACCACCCTTGACACCACAAGCAACAAACAAAGACAGGACGGGACAAATACAGGATGCAATACAGACATCAGAAACAGATCAGCTTCCTGTTCCCCTTTAGCTCTGAGAGCACCAGGCCAATGAAAAACATATAAACATATTTAACATAGGGAAGATCACTAAATATAAAAAACAAAAAAGAACCATTTTTTTTTATAAAGTTTGAATAACCTTAGATACATTACAATTCAGAGAAAAGTTAATACCATATTTGCCTAGCTTAGTACCTCGTGTTGTATGACGGCTCTCTGTAACTTGTCTCTGTCCCTGGGCAATGGGTTCTGTAATTTGATGGTCAATTCACTCTGGCATTTGTCCAGGCTGCTGCTTATCTTATCAGCCTGTTCAGAAAATAACTGTTGAGGTGTCTTGTTACGCTGTGCCTCTGTAAAACACAAACATTAAATTGATTGGATTTTAATTCGATGCTAAACCTATGACTCTATAGTAAAATGGTGATGCTAATCATAACAGCCAATGCTTACCCAGTTGCACACGTTTTAACCCGATTTTCTTGGTTGTCATGATCTGAACATGTCTTGTAATTTTTCTTGTCAGAGTTCATTTTCCCTTGCTTAGATTAATATACAATGTAGTTTCTTTGTTTGATTAGCATATCCCTTACAAAACATCTTAAAGGATCCTTTAGGAATTTTCCATAAATTCGTATAGGATCTTATAAGATTCTATACAATTTTTCTATGGTATCCTATAGAAATCTTTTAGGATTTTTATAATTATCCTATAGAATCCTATATTTCTGTAAGGGATATGACCTACTTAAGGTTATATGCTCATATGACAGTGTATTAGCCTGATGGGTGAAAGATTGTTGTACTCAAGGGTATTTCACTTATATGTCCACATCTTCAGTATTACGGTGGAGAGGAAACCTCTTAAAAACCACCCCCTGATTGCCGGAGCCACAATATGTGACTAGCTCATATACCTGAAGGTCGACAGGCGGACTCGATCCGGTGAACGGTAAATCGAAGCAAGTTCAGTTTAGGAAGTGCACTCGCTACCACTTAGCCATGGCCATGTGGACACTGTGGGTGAAAGAAACCACCGTCAATGCCACTTGAAAAAAAAAAAAAACTTTCTGTGTTTGATTGGAGTTTTATGCCTCACTTAAGGTCCTTTCACTCATATGATGCCCAATGAGTGAGGGAAACTACCCTCAACAAACATTAACAAGGTAGGGTAATCATAAGACAGGCTAATACAAAGACTGAGAGAAACAGGGTGACTGAGAGCTCCATCCAATTATCTGTGTTGTCGTAGATAACACACCTAATTCAAGAGCTTGTGAAGACAGCTGGACAAACTTCTGAAGACATATCTTGATTTCTTCTCGTAATCGGCGCTGTGTGTTCACGTCCATCTCGACAAGAAGTCGTTCAGCGTCTTCATTCAGTATCCTCAAGATGGCATCTTTTCTGGCATTATCCAAGGCCATGAACTGTAAACAATAAAGTATTTTAATATATCCAATATCTTACCCCAAAAAACACCGAACTAATTCGAGGGCTTATTTAAAACCTGTCTTTATTTGGACTTTGTATATTTTTAAGATATAAAGTTATGTTAAGGACAAAACTTATATTAGTAGCCAAAAACAATTATTCTCCAAAAGAGTTTATATTTTACTTACTTGGTGAATGTTCATGTCTTTAACAAGTTTAATGGTGGCGGAGATCATCTCCAATCGGAGGGCTTTCTGTCGTGTCTCCCACAACGTCATCACCTGACTTAACTGACGTCTTAATCTGTAATACAATATAATCAGCACAATGATTTCTTATCTTACTATTTCACGCCCTTTGGGTAAGGGCAGTTTGTTTGGAGAGTAGCAATGCTGTATTGGCGGAAAATAAACAGTATCAAAACACCTCACATTTGATGTTTGTGCTAGTGTCAATTATTGTTGAAATAAAATGCTGTCATATAAGTGAAATAGCCTTAAGCATGGCCTAAAACACAAATCAATTAATGAATTAATCTTACTATTTAAACAAAATGTTTGATTTTCTCCCACAAATCCATGCAACAGAATTGATTTCCTATAAAAATACAGATACCGGGTCCAAAACCCTACCCAGGTGTCATCCTCTGCTAGCTTAGATGTCATAAATAGATGTCACAATAGACTTTTCTCATCTGTCTTACGTTTGTGTATATAAATAGTTAGCACTTTTTCTGCATAGTTGCAGTTCCTTTTATCAGTAATAGTTATTAAAGAGATCATTGCTAGAAAGAAACAGATCACTCAGAAGGTTTAAATGTGCCATTAAAAGAACTGGTCTACAACTGGTCATTATCTCATAATATAGACACTTCTAAATCATATTTGACCGATTGATTGATTTGGGAATTGACGGTTATTTCATCCAGAAACTAAGGAAGTGTAATCCCAATATAATGAAAATACCAATAGTGAAAGAAGAGGACACTCAGGCACAAAACGAAGACAACCACCACAGACCAGCTTTGTAATGCACCTTAGCTCAAAGAATATTAGGACAGCTCCCCCAACCTTGGTCTTAAAAGTTTTACTATTACTATAACTATTGTTACACAGCAGTGAATGTAAATCATATAACTGAACATTAGGTGTCTATTTGTAGTCAAATAGAACTTACCTTTCAGCTGCGTCAACAGCGTCTTTATCAGGTGGTGGAATGACGAAGATCACAGACGGTATAAGGCCTTCCTGGCCAGATGGGGTTCTCACCTAAAGGCAAACAGTCAGGTGGTTATTTTTGTCTCGTGAACATTGTATGCAAATATTTCGTCAAAGATCACTGAGAGATTCATAACAGGCTGATCTTGTTTTTTATTTTGGTTTGATTTATAACAGAACTGTTCAGATGTATAATTTTTTTTTAACTGTCCATAATGAAAATACATAAAATATACAATACAGAAAACATCTAAAGTTCTGTTTTATAAAAAATAACATCTTTACATTCATAAAAGTAGTGAGAGTAATTTCCTATTAATACTAACCTTCCATTTGGTCATTTGACTGTTATCAAACAGGGTACAATCATCTCCCTTCTGAAGGTTGAACTGAAGAAAGAAAACCAAGCCATTTTGATAAATATACGGGTACATTTTTGTATGGCGTTCAACTTTTCTTTGTAGTTAAATGGGGGGGTATAAGCATACTCAAGGTTATTTCACTTGCCCAATGAGTGCCCTAGCTGGTCACGATCAATAGCAATAACATTGATTGATTGATTTGTGTTCTACGCCGTGCTTTAGGGTTTTTCACTTATATCATTGGGGTGTATTCCAACAATAATTGACACTAGCACAACAAAGATGTGAAGCGTTTCCGTAATGTTGGAAAGTTAATTTTCCTCCAGTTCTATTTCAAGACAACAATTACAAGACATGAAACAATGACACTGATGCCCCTTGAAATCAAAATTTACTTGAAATAGCAGCATGCATAAGAATTTTTCAATTCGCTAAATTGAATAGAAGATTTGTATAAACATTTGTACAAAACAACCCATAACCTAACAACAGCTTAAACTATTCCCAAGAGTTACAATTTCACATTATCAACTCAATTTTACACCTGGGATTTATGTCACATTATGGAGACAGCTGACACCAGGGAATCGTCATACCCATTGACAGCTAATCGTGTATCCATGTATACACAAGGCTGTTATGCACTCACTGCTTTCAATAAAACAGAAGAAGCCAACCCATGTATGGCGGGAGAAAAATTGTGACTTAAATCTGAGTCTTGTTCGACAAAGCAATCTAAATTACCATGACAACACAATACCGCAAGTACTGGTTACCATGACAATTGAGATGAACTTTATAGGCTAGGACTACTTTAAGGAAAGAGCCCCAGAACAGGTGCTACCATTTATTTAGTTATTTATTCATCTGTGGTTTTATTATTGACTTCTTATTTAAAGAAATTAACTCAGAACTTAATAATGTTACTTTAATACATGCACTTACAACACTTTATTTAATTATGGTCAATTTAAATTGGAATAGCAAGGCAATTGAAAATAATTCATTATTGGAGTGTAACTTACATTGAGTTGTTTATAGTTGCATAGTGTTCGAACTCTCATAGGTTGTACGACCCGTTTATTACGGAGGTGAATTGGAACAATTTCACGGCTTTTTGCTAACAAGATATCTACAACCCTCTGGTATTGCATCAGGCGATCTCGCATATCCTAAAAACATATCAAAATAAAATTCATTATTAAAAATTAAAATAAGTCTTAAGACTTTAAAATAAGCCTATCTATTATTTTTTAGATAAATGAGGCTTGTTTGTTTGTTTGACTTTTTTAATGTTGTTGACTCTCATGACGGTGTGTCACTCCAATAGGTGAAGGAAGCCACAGCGACACCACTGGCAACACACAAAAAGAGTAGACAATCACAGGACATAATACAAAGACACCAAAAACAGATCATCTGAACGGTTCCTCTTTTGGCTCTGAGAGTACTATGGCAACAGGAAGCTCCCTCAAGCCACCTGCTACAATATATGTATGACCAAAACAGAGAACAGATGATGCAAATATGTTGTACACCTAGGTTGTAAGTGTTTGTTACCTTATTATTTGCATAAATTAAGACTAAATGACAGTGGAAATGCAACAAACTATAAATACAACAGTATAACTGATGTAAGTCTCATGTAATGGGGGAGATAACTGTTACCTGCACATCTCGTATGAGTTTCTCTGCTTCCTCAGGTTTGACAGTGTGCTGGCTAAACCTTGTGTTTAACAACTCAGCCTGTTGATTCAACCATTGATCAACTTGGTTTACCTCTTCGAAAAACTGAAATACAAAGTCTCCACATTATGAAAAGGTAAAAATTACAGAAACTCGCTTAATATTTGTACTATTTCTTGATAAAAAAACAAAAATTATTTCAAGGTGCTCTGGCCTTTTGTAGAGAGTACTGATATACAGTATTTGATATACAGGTAAACACACGCCATATTAATTATTTTTTATTGCGGTTTCTCATTTTTATTGATTCAATTTGTTTTTTACTTAATTTGCTCAATAGTTTAAAGCAAAACTATTTTAACTTAAAACAGCAAGGTTCACAACTCCAGAGTATAAAAGGTTTTTTTGTCGATCAGGATTAAACAAAAACCAATCAGGATTAAACAAAAACCAAAGGATTTATGCTAATTATAAGTGAAGAACAACTTCCACTGTGTCAGACCTGTTGATTGTTGGCGGTAAATTTGAGATGAGATTCCAGACAGACTGATAACTGTAATAACCAGGACCATTGGGATTGGAGGGCTCCCATATATGCCTGAAACAAAACACCATATCATACAATTATACATCAAATAAAGAGAACAAGCTGGTGAGTTCACAAACATTTGTGATGGATGGATGGGTGCCGAATCAACATTTTGAAAGAAGAGGGGGACAAAGAAAATTCCATACTATAAAATATTTGAGCATTTACTAAGGTTCTCAAGCGTATCTTTTAACAAAATATGCATGTTCATCTAGGGTTTAGTAAACATGAAATGGCTACCCTTGAAACATTCAGCCACAAGACTGAGCACTGAAATGTGTTTAACCTATCCACTACTGGTATCAACATACCATCAACCAGCCATCAACCCACCCACTGAAATGTGATTAAACATGACATGACAAGATGGCCAGGGATACAAGTATAACCAGTGTAAAAACTAATTCCTTGATGTCACTTTCAATTTCACCAAACACAGATTTGCTAAGTCATTTAATAAGTATATCAAAGAACTGTTTGTATTTACATTTTCATTGTAGAGAACGAAAATATTTCTATTTAAACCTATAGATCAATCCTTATCAAGATAATAAATAATAATTATGTACTAAATGTATACTTAAAAGTAAACATTACTTAAAACGAACTATATATAATTAATCCCAGGGCAAAAGTCAGTTGCTTCGTGAGAGCCTACCTCAATAGTTTTATTGGCCGGGTGTCTCTCCATAATCAGCACCTCCCCCTTATCCTGGACAGAATTAAACTGGAATTCTCTACCCTCCATTTCACGGAGTAAGGACTGCAATAAATAACAAATATGGCATATCATCATACATAGTTTAGACTATCTACATGAAGTTGTTGTCACTCAAATTAACTTGTTAATTAACAAAAAAAGATTTCTTTTATTATAATTCCTCACCTTTTGCGCTTTCTGATTTTGAAAATTAACAGCTTGGAAAAGGAGACTTTTCACACATCAAATGGTATTGCACTAATAATTGACACTAGCACCGCTAAGATGTGAAGCAGGGATGGAAACTAAGCCAGACCGCAGGCCAAAACCTGGTCGATTTTGTGGTGGGCCTGTAAATTTCAAGACCTGCAGGCCCGATTGGCCTGTAGATTTTTTCACTCTATATTACAATACTAGGTTGGACCTGTAAAATGTCTGATGGGACTGTAGATTTTGAACCTGCAGCCATTCAATCAGGCCTGCAACTCTTGAAACCTGCAGGCCTGGTTGGCCTGATCACAAAATAGTTAATTTCCACCCCTGTGAAGCATTTACATAATGTTGGAAAGTTAATTTTCCTCCAGTACTTATTAAAGACAGCATTACTTCTATAAACAAACTGCCCTTAGACAGAGGCAATTTCAATTAAAAGTTCCGCTGTCAAGAATATTGTGACAACAGAGGACCCACTTTCACAGACAAATTACCTCCCTTGCCAACATTTCTTATTATTATTATCTGTCTGGTAGTCAATAGCACTTGCTATCAAACCATTGAGCAGGAAGATAAGTACTCATGATGTAAACTTACATGGCGAAAAGCTTCAAGTTCTGTGACATTTAAATTTTTAGAACTCCAATCTCGTTTAACTTCAACTTCCTCTCGTTCATTTAACCAGACCAGTTCTGTTGTAGCAGCCTGAATAAAGTCTGTAAGAGATTCTAGACTCCGAAGTCGCCGGTTAGATGTGTTCTAAAATAAAACAGGACAGATATGGATAAATAAAATGCCAAACTTCAATTCTTCAATCAGAGTCAATATCCCACAACATAAAATATGTGCATTAAAGACACCAGGGACAGTTCAGCTTCATCTTTCCCCTTAGCTCTGTGAGCACCAGGAGGTTCCCACCCAACCCCCCACCAATATCATTCTGATCTCTTTTATTACTTGTTAGCAGATGTACAATATGGTCTTCCTGTGAGTTGTAAATTATTTAACACCAGAAGAATCAGTAAAATAAACATTTTCATAAAAGGAATTTCAAACATAGTTGAATGAAATTATTGAAGTGCAGGAACTGAAATGAAAGTGAAAGTAAAATCTTACTGTAAGTAGTGAGTATGAGACTTCAACTTTATTTAACCATTCTGAATACAACTGCTGGTCCTCCTGGGGAAGAGTTCTCTGAAACAACAGCAATAAAAATTAACAAACATTTATCTCTATAAAGGTTGATTTATTTGGTTGGGGTTGAAGACTGAACAGCCATGATAATGGCAGTGTGTTTTAAATATAGCGACCGTCTTTACTAAGCACTTCACTAAGAATTTTATTACAGAAATATTACAATGAATGGTTGTATTGGTGTGGCTTGCCTTACTGTTGAGCTTTCCTTTTCATCATACAAGTGATTCTGATGACGACAGAACATATTCCCCTTTTATTCAAACCATTTATTTATTGTAAATGCTGAATATGTATTAAAAAAACATTAATTTGAAAATTTGAAAATAAAGAAAAAAATTTAAAAAATATCTATAGATGCAAATTATTCTCTCGTCGTTAAATATATATACCACTACAGTTGGAACCAAAATTACTAACTTTTAACCACAGCATTTTAACATAATTCTCTTGGGATAAAACAAGTCCTCTCACGACTTTATTCTCACAAAAAGATTGTTCGAAAGTTGTTGTATTTAGTATAAATGTCTTTGGTGAATAAATCAAATCAAAATTGTATTAATATTACTGTTACGACACCTTTACTCTATGCTATATAAATATATGTTTGTTAATGTTACACTTGTATTTGAAAATTATCATTGGAATGAGATAGAAACATTGTGTGTTACAAATCAAGAACTCCATCCTGTGAACGGTACACCGAAGTATGCTTTAGAAAGCGCATTTGGTAACCACTAAGCCACAGCTGCAGGCCCCAACCTATATAGGAGTCTTTAAAGATAAAACCTGATTACACACCATATCTGCTGCACATTTCTCCACCCTTCCCTTAAAGTTCTGGACCTCCTGATTGGTAATTCTGTGGCGTTCTAAAGATTTCTGTACAGCTGGTAAATCAGTGCCGTAATCGGCTGTTTCCACCTCTGTCTGTAATCAAGAAAACAGGACCCTTTACACAGGCATGAATATCACAAATTCTGTCGTTCCATAACTGAGTCAAATGCATCTGTCACCATAGTGGTGCTAGGTCATGTGCATAGTGTTAGCTAGAGAACCGTCCACCTGGCATTTTGGACAGGCTGATTTCTAATAATGGTTAAAATGACAGGTAGAAATTCTTAATTTTAATATGGGAAGGATATCAAAATAGAAAATTTTTGACGCAAAATTCCTAAATGAAGGGATTTATGAAAGGCAGATTTCCAATCCTATCTAAAACACTGGTCATATGTAACGAAAAATACCAGCTTAATAGTCATGCATTTCATCTTCTTTGAAGAAATAATTTGTCAAATATTAACAGCCAAGTACACTCTTGTTTGACAACCTTTTGCGGAGTCTTTATATACCTGTTTATTTTGTATCCAGGTAAGACAGTCTTGTAGGTGTTTGAAGGCCTCCTGTGTATCCACGAGTCTTACTTCCGTTACGACCTCTGTTCTCTTTGAGTATGTCTTCCCTTCCTGGACGTATGATTTGGAGGTGAGTTTCTGTATCACATTATTATAGAGATATCCCTGAAGAGAGCTCAACCTCTCCTGTATTGTAAACAAGCTGAAACAACAACAACAACATAATGATGTAAAAAAAATGACAAGATTATCGTTGCTTGATGGGTTGGAGTTTTATGCTGTTATAATGCTTATATAACGATGTACCAGCCCAACAGGTGAAGGCAACCTCACTCATTGACACAAGCAACAATGGCAAGAGGGCAATCACAATACTTCACAGATCAGCTCCATGTTGCCCCTTACCTTTGAGAACACCAGACCAACTGAAATCTCTCAGATACACCCCAGAGATAAAAACACTAAATTGAATGGCTAAAAACCTAATTGCAATACAAGACTGTTCTCATATTGGAGAAATACTTGAAACAAAAGTAACACATGCCAGAGTTCCCTTCTAATAAACATTTCCACCAAAGACTGTAGCACATTTAAATTTTGTGATATGTAATTTTTATATTTTAAATGGGTGTGTTGAGTACCTTTTATTGAGAGCTTCGGCCTGAGGATGGTGTCGTTCTCTAAGAACATGGACGTCAGTAAACATTGTTCTGATGTTCTCTTCACACGTCCTTAATGACCTCTCTATAGTTTCACAGCTTTGCTTGGCCTCCCATGGGTTTACCCTGTCCAAACGACGCTCCTCCTAAACAAAATATCCATAACAATGTCAGCAACAAAGCCTTTCAGTAATTTGTGTGTCAGAACATCAAATCAAGTATTCTTTATCACAGTATTAGACTTTGTACATTTCAAATTATGGCAAGAGAAACATAATTAGTTTGTTCGATTGGGGGTTAACATAGTACCCAAGGGTGTAACATTGGTTTGTTTGTTTGTTTGTTTGTTTGTTTGTTTGTTTGTTTGATTGATTGGTGTTTAAAGTCGTACTCAAGGGTATTTCACTTATATGACGACGGACA
>JARFOD010157098.1:0-12190 GCA_031763545.1 Mopalia muscosa | reverse complement strand
TCGTGGTTTTGCCCTTTTGTCCTTATTTTTGATAGAGAAAACTACGAAAGCACGAGTGGCCGCATCCGGCTTCCATAGGTTAAACATACAAAAAAAAAACAAGAAACATTTAATGGGACGAGATATGGCTGCTTATCTGAGACGCCAGGTATATGCGTAACCCTGTCTTCTTTTGTCATTCGCCGAAGCTTCCGCTCTCCATTTCTATCTCCATTCCACATCCATTACATTATCTCTCTCTGTATATCGGCATATGTTACATTATCGCCGGGGTTTTTCAAAACTGCTTCTAAAAAATACAGCCCATCTAGATAATTCATTTGATACGTCAGTTAATTCGTTAATACGTAACCGAAGAGCTAGATATATATTTTTTAATAAATGAAGAGAGAAAAGTGTGTTTGCCTCCACCGGGATTCAAACCCGGGGCATTTGGGTTACAGTCCCAACACTCTACCACCTGAGCTACAAAGGCTCACGCCAGAATGAATCCCGCATTCTAACCCAGTAAAGACGCCTTTTTTTCTCTCTACATACATATTAATGCTTTTTCGTCAATTTGAGAACAGTAGCTTTTTTGTACTGGTAATGTCATATGTAGGCCTAAGCTGTGACTGAAAAATTGTGATGTTAAAACCAAGAATTATCAATGGCTAATGGTAGAGTTATTTTCAAGCGTCAGATTATATTCCAATTTCTTTGTATTATTAATGCTTTCCAAATGGGCGAACTTGCACTTTTTTTATCCTACCAGTGCTACGACAACAGATAAAACAATACTACGATACGTACAAAATAGACCAAAAAATATCAAACAATTTCGGGGCACTGATTTGAGCAGACGACCAGTGAGCCATGAGCTCATATCCCACAATTCCATATTCAATACTTCCGACTTTGATTGGCCCAATACAGGCACAATTTCTGATTGCGAATTTGAGTTAGCATCGGTCCAATGCTGGGCCAATCCCATCCAACCAGCTTTGGCAATAACGTCTTTATCCGGTACAAAGAATAGAGTCGTCGACATAGGGCCAGTAAAGGCCCATTACGGCAACCCGATATTTACTGGATAAAGCGTTCACGGAACAACAAAAACTACCCTCTAAGTCTTTACTGGGCTAATGCTGGACCAGTACAGACTTGCCGTTTTCGATACGTTGGAATTGTCGTAATGGTGCCAATGTCGGCCTAAAACCTTAAGGTTTGATGGGAGAACATCTAGACCATAAAAAGACGATATCAATGTTGCGACCAGTTCTTCTTATAGACGCAATTTGAACTTTTCTAGATCTACGTTCTTGTCCATCTATCTGCCGTTTGCAACCAATTATTTACTTTGGTCTGTCAATAAGCCCCCCCCCCCCCATTGTTAATAAATATAATTGCTAGAATCATTTAAAGAGCTTTCCTTTCCCCTCATTCATTGTCCCCCTAATATGGGCGTCAATATAACTATAATGCATAATGAACATGACAAACTTCTTACATAGCCTATATGCCTAGTCATGGTCCGCGGCCCAGATCGAAGTATGTGTATAAATAATTTAGTGAATATATTGACGTCCATGCATGGCCTGGCACAAACCTGGACACGAATATGCATGTCAGAGCCTGACCTTTATGACGTCACACTGACCCCGTATAATTAACTGACCAATGCAGCCGGTCGATACCGTATAGCTTTAGGTCTAAACGTGGCCAATATTGACCAGCTGTCAAACTAAGCTGGAAATCTACCAAGCATCTAAGGCTTAAACCAGAAGTGTATGTTAGCGAATACCTATATCTGTTTAAAACAGCTTTTTAATACTCTGCAGATAATGAGACTTACCTCTGTAAATCATAAGGACTTGTGGACAATATGACGTTTATATTTCTCGATGCAATACGGAACGAGATTGATGTAGAGAAAATAGAGAAACTGCGATACAATGGCAATCGTGAAGCTAACAGAAGCGAATGGAAATGTTACAGAGAATCTGAGGTACTGTATCCACTGCACGAGGCTCTCAGGTTCGCTGTCATGTACGGAAACATTTCTTACTCACGCTACATTCTGGAGAATTTTGCGGAAACAGTCTTGATCGTGAGGACGTGCTGTCCGCTCTTAATGTTAGCAGTGCGTCTAAACCACGAAACCATCGTGGAACTACTCTGTAAGTACAGCGTTAATGTACAAGCAGAGAATGGACGATTTTATATCAATTCTCGTGGTTGTGATTTAATGGAGTGTGGCAAAACGGCCTTGCATACTGCAGTGGAGCTAGGACATAAAGAATGCACTAAACTTCTGTTAAGATACGGCGCTGACCATCGACTGGCAGACAGTGATAACGTTACAGTTCTGGAGAGAGGCTGTGCTCGGTTTCAAACTAAGCCATCGTTCGCCGTTCTCATGTGTGTGCTAGAAGTAATAAAGTGTGAGAAGCAATTACAGCCCGGTACCATTAACCTTCTAAAAGGAATGTACGAGAGCTGGAAATATCCCGGCTGTTTTACACAGATACCTTTAACATGGGAAGTAAGTAATTTGGTGCACCTTTGTCGCATTGCAATCCGGGAGATACTTCAAAGGAAATTGCCGAACGCTATTTCTGAACTACCGCTACCCAAGGTCACTAAACAATATTTGGACGTCAGCTAACACAAGGCACACATATATGAGGATGCTTCATGAGGATTGTTAAACACAGTAAATGTATAGGTATGGAACAGGATAAACATACATATACGTGATCTGTATAACTGGAAGTTTATCTAGAACATTATATGATTCATATCTAGATAAGGCTACATGATATGATAGACTATCAGGGATACAGAACTTTGTATCTATATGATTGATGGCTTTGAATTAATCGACATCATTGCGCATGTCAGTGTTCACGAATACTTTTTAGAAAAATATACACGGCCTGAATACATATCTGAACGTATACTATACCAAATTGTGCGCGCATCTTTTTGTGTGCACACGTGTCCGTAATAATTTATAATTATATATTGCAGTTTTTTTCTTTATGATTTTTAATTTTATAACGTAAATTTATCTTTAAAATACCAAGTATAGTGTCACATAAGTTTTGTTTTCTATAACTTTAACCAGTATTAAGATTTAATTTATTGATCTAGTTTTAAATTGTAGTTATATAGCTATTAATAGACGTTTGAAGTATTTTTAACCCCAGACAAGCATATATTTACGGATATACATATGGACATATGTATAATATTTGAAAATGGAAAGAAAACTGATGTATTTGCATTGTTTATTTACGCGTTGCTCGGTTGACACGCGAGTTGTATACCGCAGCATGCATATAATATATTTGTAACACCTGTTTAATTTCGCGTTCTGTATTTCTGGTCATTGATAGATGTTCAGATTTCGTGTTGTATTTCCCGTTGATTCATTTTATAAATATTATTCGTACCTCAAGGATTGTGTGTTTATGGTCAATATGGCCACATTAACACACTGAATCACATGTTATCTTATATCTAAACTCCATATAACCGTGTTTGTAAGGAGAAGATAATACGTGTAGGCTTATATGTCAATTTATAGATAAATGTTTAGCCTGATAAAGTCTTAACAAAATCATAGTTTATTTTAAAAACATGGACCATACACCTGTTAACTTATGTTACCTGATATGTTTATTACTATGGAAAGCAGGTTTAACCACGTGCTGACAGAAGTCGAATTCATATCTAGATAAGGCTACATGATATGATAGACGATCAGAGATACAGAACTTCGTATGTTTGTTATTATCTTCATTGGTTCGATTTGATATCCAAACTCCACACGTATTAAGCTTCGTGCATTTTCTGTGGATCACTGTCTATGATCATAAACAAATATATATGAACCCTCAATGTAAGATCGAGTTTATTGGTTTCAATTTATATATAGTATTTATAAAAAGATGATGATTTAAATTTACATAATTAATATATTTTCGCACCTATATAATGTATGTAAATTATCTATTTATGTTCAAATGTATTTCTGTATTTTAATTCAGATAATTGATTGTTCGTCCAGCCACAAATACACCAGATGCAAATTGGTTATTTATGGTGCAGTATTAATTTATTAAATTTAAACATTAAATGTATTAATCCGGCATGTTATAAATCAATAAATTTTAATTGTTTTTCTACTGTTAAGAAATATTTCTTTGTGGCTTGTTTTAAGTAATCTTGACTTTGTTAAAGTAGCCTGCACCTTAACCGGAAAGGGCTCTGGGTTATACAACCATAGGATGAGTAGGAACTGTGGATAACACCAGTTAGTATACCTGTCATGAGTGCCTTCATATATACACTGGGCGAGTACGGCGCCATATGAGTGAAATCACGTTAAATACACAGTAGAAATTCAAAAACAAACAAGCTGTTTGCCTCACAATCTTGATATTGAAACTCTTTTAGTGAATTTTAAACGGCTTATAAGACTCTTTGTTTCCCTTGTCATTAAGAATGTCGCGGCTCGATTCCCTTCTATCCAGTATATGTGGTTAGGTATACGCAGCAGCAGTGCGACAAAGATCGTCGGTTTTCAGGGTTGTGAAAAAGTAAAAAGAATGACTTTATGGATGAGTGATTAAATGAATGGACGAACGAATAAACGAACGAAAGAGTGTTTGAAGGCACATCATTTCAAATGATTTGTGCATCTAACAAACCGTAATCAGTGTTGTATGTCATAACGGTGCATGGTGTGTGATCTATAATTAGAACACTCACTTGGAAACCAACGATACCTATCATGTTTAATTAACACCATCTGCTTGGTCTCTGTTACAGTTAACATATTTTGTCAGACACGCAAGACGGGACAAAGCTTCCCCATTTACAGTTTTCATCAGAGATTTTCCGGGCAGCTTTTATTGTCCCCACGTTATGCCAGTAGAGCTGCTATGGGCCCGTTCGTCCTTCCGTCCGCCTGTCACACATATTGTGAACAACAAAAACTTCCACTGGTTAACTTCACAAGTTATATATATATTCATCTTATCAAGACGACGGTTTTGATTACATTTCACCAAATTCCGATCAACAGTATGTTAGTCATTGTGTTATTTTACAATATTGTCAGCTAGGGTGCTTTCCACCAAATCATACGCAAACCAATATCATGATATGCAACATGGCCTTGGCCTGCTTGTATTGTGTATGTAGATTTGTGTTTTATGTAATCCCGCCATTGTTCTCAAATCCAAATACCCACTGCCCCTGTTTGTGCCGTTGCTATAGGCTTTCTCTGTCGAATGGAATACGTGTTCAATAAGACAAACGTTTAATATATGATGTGTTAAATAAATTGCTAGAGCGTACAGTCTTGATACTACAGGGTATACCTGTAAGACTACGGTATGGGTGTGGAATGTGAAGTGACCGAAATGAACAAATACGCCGAAGAAATAACGATATTTTGCTAATAGCCAAAATGTCTTCTCCAGAGAAAGAAAAACAAATGACCAAAACAGTCATATTGTTTCCTTGGTAAATAAGGTGTATATTAAAATTCACCAAAATAAACATTTTAAAGTTTCTGTACTTAATAAAAAAACGACAGAAAAATCGTCATTCTTAACGAAAATAAGTGAACTATAAAGAGACATTCTTATAATATCTATTAGTGTCATTTCCGTGCTATGACGGACGGAATAATACATTGAAAACTGCACAAGTTAAGGCTATTTTTATTACAAGTCTAACTCGTTATTCTAATGCTCAACTTTCAGCGCTTAATCATTAATAAGACCTGGACTCTCGCATATAGAGCTATACGACCTTCAATCATTTTTCTAAACGCTAAAGATTCAAGCACTTCGGCGAGAAGGAAAATCAAATGCCAGAACGGAAATGTATAGAATGTGTGGTATTGCTTTGGCACCCGCACTAAACGACTGGAGTTCTCTAACTATACGCCCTTGTTACACGGTTCGTTGGAGGAGAATACCCCTGAGGGTTTACTGAAACACCCAGGTGCGCCTCAATAGAGAAAAACCCAAGCTTTGCTGATCTATTGAGGTTTCGCATGAGTGAATTATTGCGAAATGTAAATTCCGGACAGCATATTGTAAGTGTTGTGAAACACGACGACGATAATAAATCTTACAAAATATTTACGGACAATTGGTCATTTGGAACCGGATATTTGGAAACTTGTTTTCTTACCATATTGCGAAATATGTTTTCGGATGACAAGCAGATAAAAAAAATATGGGGAATATTTTTCCCATCAGTAAATGTGTACGGGAGGGGCGTTTATATACAAATTGCACTCATGTTGACATGTCTGAAATCAAGATTTCAACATTTTTTATTGCATAAGACACCACCGAGTACATATGTAACATAAAAAAATAATTTATAATCACACAAAATACATCAATATAAGCAGATATTTAGGAAAGCTGTATTTCTCTATATTAAATATATATTATGTGCAAGCAAATAATTCTTTCTGCATTTAATCAAAATATATTAAGCCTGGGATAATTGACTCTAAAATACACCCGGGCCATCTTGTTTGGGCGGAAATTAATGCGCGATGACCTGGCATAGCATACGAGAGTTGTCCTAGTCTCGTCCACTAGAGTAACTCTCGCGAGAATACGATTGAGAATGTATGTGAAAATATTAAACTGTATCGGCCTTAACTACATTGTACAGGACTAATTCCTTCGTCTTAGCCCTTCGTCCCGCCTATCTCAACCCGTTGTGAAAGTCGGAAATTGATCCGCCGCAATCGTCGGCCTCTCGAACATATATCTGATTTTCGCTAATTTTTTGGGGTGGATACAAAAGTCACAAGAATCTAACTTCTTTTTTATTTGAGTTTCTCGCCTGAGTTGACACCTTTTAGTTATCTTCTTTTGCAATAATAGGGGCCTCATCGAGACCCGGCCATCATCCGGAAGATTCTTCATTTTCAATACTATAACTTCTTTGTTAACACTATGTTATACTATCAGCACCATTTATTAACAATATGTTTGTATTTAAATCTTAAATAAAAATTGTGGTTAATAAAAAATTCAAATTCAAAATTCGCATGTGCCCAACTTCAAGAACCGCGATCCGTGAGAGCGCTTATAACCGCCCCAGAACAGTTCCTGCAAGAGTTATCTCCTCATTAAGTACGACGGACTGTGTTGTGGCGAGTAACACACGTGAAGCAGCCACAGGAAGCATCTGACCATACGGAATTACATCATAAAAGCTGATGAAATTTCACTGGTGCCTTTCATCATAACTATTTAACGAACAACATCAAGCTTTTATGTAAAGGTTAATAATTTGAAGATTTGAATTTCATCATAGCTCAAGTATGTCGATGTTTGGCAAACTTAAGGGTAAAAACAACAACATGCCACCAATCCTAAAATGTAGGCCTACCGGTACCGTATACTTGCGTTCGAAGACTTTATAGTACCGTATAACATTCTTTTAATGGGTTAAATTTAACTTATATTCCGCTTACTTGTTGTTGTGCATGCCATCCATTCAGTTTTTTTATTTGTTTGCAAAGTAGGTTACCTTTTCAAACTAAGACAAAGAAATACTTTTGTTCAAAAAGATCTGACGAAATTCTGCACATGATATTTTAGCTATAGGCCTACCGGTATCCTCATTTATTTTTTAAATAAAGTAGAAGTAAGCCATATATGGTAAATACAAAATATAAACGTGGGCAGATGTCATTGTGGTTGAAGAGGTCAGATTTCCAGCATGAAATTACCTAGTACCTCTGGCATTGTCTAACTAATAGGGACTGTGATTCTGATACTTAATTCATGTCATTTTACACTGGTTTTATGTACTAAACTAATCTTTCTTTCTTTGTTTTTTTTATTGGATTTAACGACATAGTTAAGGTTATATCACTCACTTGACACCATGCCAGCCCAATGGGTAAACGAAACCAGCCAATGCCGCTGGCAACAAACAATGACAAGATAAAACACAATGACAATGACTACATGGCCTAACTAGGCTTCACAAATGTACCCATATCGACTTCCTGTAGTCTTTTAGTATTTTAATGCACAAGGACAACAGGAAGTTCCATACAATTACCTGCCGCCCTCTCGGCAAAGGGCAGTTTGTTTGAAGAGTAGCAATGCTGTCATTACTTAGCCCTGGAGGAAAATCAACTTTCCAACATTATGGAAACGCTTCACATCTTAGTTGTGCTAGCAGCTAGTGTCAATTATTGTTGAAATACCCTGCTGTCATATGAGTGAAGTACCCTAAAGCATGACGTAAAACACCATTAAATCAATCAATCAATCAATCCAAACACCTGCAACAAATATTTGTCATTTAAAAAAAAACAAACAATGTAAATGTGGATAAAACACTGCATAAAATTTATTTAATTGTCAGAAAAGTATTGTCTTCCATTCTGTATCATAAGGTTTTATTGTATCTTTGTTGTTAATCTGTAAAATGTGCAGGGGACCGACACAAACTAATTAGGCGTGTCAACAAGTCTTTAAACTTTAAACCATATGAATGTGTCTTGGTTGCTGAATGAGGACACAGTTTATGGCTCACAAGGGGCGATAAGTTGCCTACAGTCGGCGGTGAATTGTAAGAAATTAAACAAGTTTGATCCCTTTTGATTACTGCGGACTGTGTCAAGTCATGTCACACATGAGGCAATTCTGTAGCCTGACTAAGAATTGCTTGTGAGGCTGACTGAACACCTTTAGTCACAAGTACTGTATGCGCTGTCTTTTGGCCTAAGTAATGGTGCTCCATTTGTTTGAAGATGAAAAGCCTAACATCTTCGTTGTGCTAGTGTCAATTATTGTTGGAATACACCACCCTTATATAAGTTTATATATATCTTTAGTGGAAAGCTCATAAACAATATTGACATATCCTTAGTTACGGGGGTGTACATGTCCAATACAGATAGGCATAACCCTGTTAGACCAGTCTGATTCACTAGTCACTTGGTGCACCATTATATGTACATGACCAATACAGATAGGCATAACCCTGTTAGACCAGTTCGATTGCTAGTCCCTTGGTGCACCATTATATGTACATGTCCAATACAGATAGACATAACCCTGTTAGACCAGTTCGATACACTAGTCTCTTGGTGCACCATTATATATACATGACCAATACAGATAGACATAACCCTGTTAGACCAGTCCGATTCCCTAGTGGCTTGGTGCACCATTGTATGTACATGTCCAATACAGATAGGCATAACCCTGTTAGACCAGTCCGATTCACTAGTCACTTGGTGCACCATTATATGTACATGACCAATACAGATAGACATAACCCTGTTAGACCAGTCCGATTCACTAGTCGGTTGGTGCACCATTATATGTACATGTCCAATACAGATAGGCATAACCCTGGTAGACCAGTCCGATTCACTAGTCGCTTGGTGCACCAGTATATGTTCATGTCCAATACAGATAGGCATAACCCTGTTAGACCAGTCCGATTCACTTGTCGCTTGGTGCACCATTATATGTACATGTCCAATACAGATAGGCATAACCCTGTTAGACCAGTCTGATTCACTAGTCGCTTGGTGCACCATTATATGAATGAATTACTTATAATACAGTGTAAAACCCCACTGAAGCAATGTAAAAATATATATATATATATTTTTTTTTTCAGATCAATAATTGGAAAAATACAAGTTTTGGTTCTCAAAGAATAATGGCCACACTGGCAGGTTTCATGAAGTGGCCACTGTTTACAAAAATGTGTCTGACAAAGATCACATGGTCACAGAAAAGGACATTTTTACAAAAAGTCTGTCAGATTCAAACCGCGATTGGCAAACATTGTATTACCAGCTTTCAAAAGCAAATTCTGTTTTCAAAAACTTTCAGTACTAACACCCTTAAATATGATTGGTCAGAAGAATTCAAATTGCCAGAAGCTGAATTTGATTGGTTGTATTTGTGTGATCCACAAAATGAAGAAGCCATAAAAGAGAACATCAACAATAGAAAAGGTGTTGGAAATATTGATAAAGTTGTGAGTATGAAACTGTTTACGTTTTTTGCTTCTTCAAATAACCCATTTGATTATACGAGAGGTGTGTATGTTAAGCTTAACTCAAATATTGGTGTTTCTGGCTAAGTATTGGCTGTCAGAACAATAGCTGACCTGTGTTGAAAGGTGTCTGTTTGAAATTAGTAGATCTTTGGATTAATCTCTGGTTGATTCAGACAGAGTAACAACTAGAAAGGGACTCTTTCTACCTTGGTTTAGCTCCACGTCCCGACTGGTTTACATGCTCCCAGGTACATGTACATTGAGTGGGTGGGATTTTAAGCTGTTCTCCTTTTGTAGTGGGCCCGCGGCCGTGGCTTAGTGGTAGCGAGTGCGCTTCCCTAAACTGAACCTGCTTTGATATACCGTTCACCTGATCGAGTCCGCCTGTCGACCATCAGGTATCTGGGCGAGTCACATGTTGTGGCTCTGGCAATTGCGGGGTGGTTTTAACATTTTTACGAAGTTTCTTCTTGGTTTTCCACCGTAATAAAGCTGTGTACAGTGTGATGTGGGCAATCCGTTGTCATATAAGTGAAATACCCTGGAGTACGATGTTAAACACCAATCAAACAAATAAACAAACCTTCTTTAGTGATAAATTTGATCAACACATTTTATCACTTCTGACTAATTATGTTTTGTATTGACTTCAGAAAAACTTAAGGACACAGTTTTTACAAGAAACAGATGTAAGTGTCTTACAAACATCATTCATTTGTGACTTTTCTTACCTTATAATTTGTACTGCTGAATAATGTTAATGTCAGTGTTTGATTACAGGTAAGGGTTTCAGGTGAACTATGATGTATTCAGGTGTAAAATAGAGAAGAATCTCACACACCTAAAGTGTTAAAGTTTTATACATGTAGCCTTGCTTGGGATTATATCTATCCGGTAGACCATTTATGTTCTTCATCCCTAGATGGAAGTTTATAAGTACTTGAAATAAGTTTCACGCCTTTTGATGTGAGTTATCTGTGGTAAAACATTGCTCAGCACCCTTCAAATCAGAAGGTCTGAAGTTTAGCTGATCACTTATGCATTTTGGGTATTTCAAAGAACATTCTCAAAGAGATGTTAATATTTGCATCATTGCATAAACCATAGTAGTCCCTAAACAAAGTTTTAACTTAATAATTACTGTTTATTGATTTTATAGGATGCTAGAAGGAAGGAGCTGTGGGAAAAACTTCTCAAGGCTACTGCACTAATTCCAAACATCTCCCACCCACATGTGGTGAGTGGCGATTTACATTCAGTTAAATATTACACTCTCTGGGCAAGCATGTTATCATAAGAGGGAATTCCAATAAAAGTAAATGTTGAAACTGCAAAGAAATAAACCATCAAGAACCAAATTGCATTGTAAATTGCTTTTATTAAATAGTGTGATTTTGAACAGTCAGTAAAAGATACAGTTATAATGTTTTGTTATGTTTAAGCCAATTGGGGATGAAGAGAGTGCTAAAGAGGTTAATATATCAGGTTCGAGGAGAGGTAGGTGGAATTTTACCATTGCTCTAATTTACCAAGATAAGTTAAAGAGATTCTTAGTCTAGCACCCCAGCTACCCTGGAAAATCATGTAGAGTTTGAATGAACCACTTTTGGGAGAAAATAATATATGGGCTATATGTAGGATTTGGAAATTGCAATTGCACTTACGGCCTATAAATTGTCAATACTAATGAAATTAGTGATCTTGATTTGATTTGATTTGTTTGATTTGTGTTTATTCACCAAAATTTCATTTGTTTTTAAATGTACATTTAAAATTCAAACATATCAGTTTGGCGGGAATAAAGTCGCGATGAACTTGTTCTATCCCAGTTATATAATCATTATAATGCCAATTTTGAAAAACATGGAAGAGGTGATATTGTGTCTAAACAACAGTAGTTAAGCGATTTTCATTCAAATTTAAAAAAAAAAAAATAAAAAAAAGTTGACTGGATAGGCTGGATGGATTTCCTATTATCACACACACACACACACCACACAAATGCAAATGAAGAGTTCATTTGCAAAAACCGATAAACGCCATCTCTGACTATTTATAGTATGCAATGCTTCATGTAACCTACTTTTCAAATCCTAAATCATTTTCTCACAGAAGCCGATATCCG
>JARFOD010157097.1:12781-26100 GCA_031763545.1 Mopalia muscosa | reverse complement strand
CTTGTGATCCTCTTTAATGAATGATAACCAGAGTTACGATCAGATTATGAAAATGGAAATTAATGTATTGTATTACATACAAAAAGTTTTACTTTAGTTATAGAATATGGTTTTTAGGTGGTCTTCCCCTTTAACCTTGGCATATTACAAAGGTCTATCGTCTTATCGGAGTCGAATAGGGAACATAATCTTGTCCCACTTGGGGCTTTCCCCTTATCCACCGGCGACCGAGAAAAAAATAATGACGGAAAGCGGTAATCGAAATCAACTTATTAATATGATCAAGAACAGGTTTTCTGTTCACAGTTTAAATAATATTCATATCCCGTCGTTGGTCAATTTCTAAGAGTTTCATTTTGTTATGATCAAGTACCATTTAGCTTTTCATCGCAGACGGGCTGTGCGCAAGGCACGGAGGTAAGACGACGACGGTTTTAATAAAATGTTTCAGTCTTAAAAGAACTATCATAATAAATATAGCATCTGCTGAAGCCATTCCGGGCTTCTAAGCAGTATAAGGCTGTTTTGCTTGATTGATGCTTGCTGGGATCATCACCTTGTTCCGATTTTGTTTGAATAACAAATTGCCAAATTGGAACGCTTGCGCCTCGTTTTGGCTTCTAGGTGAATTATGGGAAAGACTAGACAATAACAAATCTTTCCATTGTCTTCAGCATATTAGATTACATATGAATCCGCACTTTATTTGCCTATTGACCAAAAATGAAAAATAAAACATTTTGATTGGCCTGCTCGACACATAATTTGCATAAAATTTAATAATCTCTTTTTTGCCTTTGATGCACTTTTGTGTGAGGTGTAAGTGTACCAAATTCCAGTCTGATCACTTACGTTGCTTTTGACGAGTCATATTTTAAATAATTTATACACATTTCAAAATGGTCGCCCAGTCCCATGAGATATGCTACATTTGAGCACAGTTTGATTTCAAGATCCACGGTAGTATTTCAGATATTGATTCAATTACGAATGTCTAAATTTGACCCTTTTAGTTTCCAGATGCATTATGGCAAGGACTACACAATTATAAATGATCCCATCGTGATTAGCATACTACGTTACATATGAAACGACACTTTATTTCTTTATTTGTGAGAAATTAAAGTATTGAGCATTTTGATTGGCCAACTGGACACTTACTTTGCATAAAATTCCCAAATATTTTTAGATTTTATGGTACGCTAATGTGTTAAGTATATGTTTGCCTAGTTTCAATTTGATCACTTACATTGTTCTTGACCTCTCAAAATGGCCGCCAGGTCAAGTCACTTATGCTCGCAGAAAGCATGCCAGGTTTGTCTAATGATTCTACACAACTCTTCGTAAAGATTGAATTATAAATGGCGCCACTATCTTCAACATTACAGATAAGTATGAAACGATAATGGTTTTGCTAATTTGTAATAACTTAAAAATGGAGCATTTTGAATGGCCTTCTTGACACCTAATTTGCATACAATTTAAAAACCCATTTGCTTCAAGTGATGTGTTATTGTATGAAGTATATGGGAACTATATTTCAATCTGATCGTTTATTTTGATTTTAACTAGTAGGAAGTTAAAGAATTTTAGACCATCCAAAATGACTGCCAAGTGGCGTAACCTTGAGTGACAAAATACATGTTAGAATTTGCCAAATATACCATGTGTTCGGATGATGACTGTTTAGACAACCAGAGTAAAGCGTTTGAGAGAACTTTTCAAGTCGGCAGACCGGCCTGTTTTATTTTCTCCTCCTCTTTTCTTATAAGGCAGCTCGATAAGAAAATAACCAAATTAAACCTTTTCCGTTTATTTGCATATTTCTTATTTTACACAAAATCCTAATTTGGTCGGAACATCGTTCTACCCTTTCTGTACTGGTGCAGATATCTCGGAGGTAAATGGGAGCGATAATATTACACAAAAATCCGCCGGATTTTTTGTTCACATGCTTGAAATACGCTGTTAGATGTCCAGAAAACACATCGTCCGCATGCGAAATTTTGACCAGCTTTTTTTCGGTTGAACATACTGTTGATTGCAAAGACAAAAACAGCTGATCTAAACTGGTAAGCTTATCTCTGGTTAAAACGACAAGCTTTTTTCTGATCTAATCGACTAGTTTTTTTCTGATCTAATTGACTAGTTTTTTCTGATCTAATCGACTATTTTTTTTAGTCGAATCGACTCCTATAGCCTTCAGACGTAAACAATGAACAAGTGGGGATAACTCTGCCATATGATGAAAGTAAATCCATTCAAGTTACCTCCCTTGAAATGACCAACTCCTCGCCCGTGTTTCTTGCGGAAAAGAAATGGTCCATGATTGTTCCGACATAAACCTCTGGTATAGTATAATAACGAAGTATGCCCGTTTCAATATACTTGTGTTGTCTGTCAATCCTCTTGAAACGGGCATACTTTTATCGGAGACATATATATTCGAGGACTGATGTTATTACATGTCCTTTAGCGTACCGGGTATCTAACATGTTTTGGCGAGCAAAATAATTTGCAGCATTCTCCGTTGCATAAAGTAATAGGAGTAGGCCAAAATCTAATGAAAAATAAAACAGCTGTCAAATATGTATTTATTAGACACAACAGCCATCAATGCCGGATAGTCTTCAAGTATTTTATTAAACCCACCGAAACACATAGGGGAAGTATATATACAAATCTTTCCATAACTGTCCAAATATGAATATTTTTGACTCATTTTATTTTTATTACTTCAAACATTTGTGTCGAATAATTTCACATTTAGACCCTTAAAACAAAAATAGTTCGACATAAGTCTGTGGTACACTTGTAAAAATGACTACACTCTTAGGAATAATATTTATTTATGATTCTTTACAAAAGATGATGCATTCTATATGGAACCATTACGAAAGAACGATTCTTTTGTATAACAGCTGCAATGAGGGTTCCATACAAAGCCATAAAGGGTTCCACCAGAGCCAGACTTGAAGGAATGTAAAGGGTTCCTTTAGAGCTATATTTTTACAAACTGTGTACGACACTTTCAGACTTTTTTCTCTTCATTCTGTACTAACTTATCCAAAATGATGTAACAACGTGTCCCAAGTACCATGGTAAATTGTTACAACATTTAGGATTAATTACATTTTTTTTTCAAATTCATTTTCATGAATATAGTTTCTTCTGGAATATTGTAATTTTTCTATGGCTTCCTTTCGAAAATATGGTTCTTTCTCAATATTGATTCTGATATTGATGCCATGCGATTAGTCATTCCGCGTAGTGTTTCGCCTGTAAAACAAGAACTCCTCTCTCTGCGAGCCATCTGGCTAAGGGCTATAATGTAAGTATATTTATGCTGTCAGTTATGGAAACAGATTAATTTTCCAGCAGAGCATTTGTATATAACACTTCACATTATGGTTTTGTATAAGAGATACTCTTAGGACGTACAACCCCGTCATGTAAGTGAAATGCCTTTAAGCATGACGTAAAACACCAATGAATTAATCAGCAATCCTCTCCATGCTTCAGCCCTCTGGCTAAAGGCAGTTTGTTTGGATAGAAGCAATGCTGCCTTTACTTAGCACTGAGCGAAAATGAACTTTTCAACATTATAGAAATACTTCACATCTTGGTTGTGTTTGTGTTCAATTTTATAAGTGAAATACCCGTAAGCACGGTGTCAAACACCAATCAATCAATCATTATGCCTCTGGGCGCTAACACCGAGTTCACACAGGCCAAGCTTGACACATGTGTTTGGTACACCTTGAACCAAATATTTTCTATGAACCTAATATATCTATGTTTGCTTCTGTTTCCATTAAATACTTACGGTCGAAAATAGATAGATACCTTTGTATAGATCTCTGCATTTTTGTCCAAGTCACAGTTATAGACATCCGATAGCGGGGCATGCGCCTGTTAAACATGAAGAATATATAGATTTTATTGTAGTATGTATATAAGTATAAAAATCGCATTGCATCATCAGTTACATCTTACCTGTACAGGTGCGTTTCTATTAGTCTCTGGCGGGTGGTTGGCGAGAGCTGATCTGTTTGTGGTATCTCAGATACAAGACGACAACAACAGGACGCAATACAGATAATCTGTATTGCGTCCTGTTGTTGTCGTCTTGTATTTGTCCCGTCCTGTCTTTGTTTGTTAATTGCCAGGGGTGTCGATGATGATTTCCTTCTCCCATTGGGCTGGTTTGTCGTCATATAAGTGAAATACCCTTGAGTGCGACCTTAAACCCCAACCAAACAAACAAACAATATTAGTTTCTGCTGCAACAATATGAGACACAAATATAGCGCACTGATTTCTCGTCAACACCAGGAGGTTTAGTTAAAATCGTCCTGGTAAGTTCTCGTCAAAAGCCACACAAATGTCTAGTCAAAATCGGATTGATTTGTCCTCAAGTCGAACAAATTTCTTTCTAGAATACGAGTAATGTGTGTGAAAACCCGTACACATGTCTCGTCAAAATGCGATTGAGTTGTCCTCGAAAACCACACAAATGTTTCCTCAAAATAGGGCAAGTAAGTGCACACATCAAAGAAGAAAGGTAGACCCTCTGAAAAGTAAGTAATACACGGTAGATATTGGTCGGATAGCATAAACCTCGGGTAAAAATCACATCAATTGATAAAACAATTTCTTAAAACTAGGACAAATGTTTTGTCAAAATAAGGCAAGCGCAAACAACAATAGATCTAAGTTGGGTGGTATAACCCTCGGGTAGAAATCACATCATTTGATAAAAAAAATTCCTTACCATATGATTGATTATTCCTCCATAAAAACAAAGAAGGCACAGGTAGGTCAGAGACGATATTATCCATTGGACCATGGCTGCTTTAGGTAAGGGCTCCGAATTAAATTGCTCATGCCAGATCGATAGATAAATCTCAAGCAGCATTTCTGTGACTGTAAAACAAATACTAGCCCCAATCTGAACAGAGAAATTGTCATCGACTGTCGCGACCAAATTACAAATGGCCTGATGGTGTCTTCGGTAAACTTCAAAATCACCAACGAACTTTCCGTCTGACTTAATAGCGACTTTGAAATCTTTTGCGAAGGCACGGAATTCCAAACAAAGACCAATAGAGATTGTCGACATAAAAGCGATATGGAACGTCCATGCTGCAATATGAAAAAAATACCCAATCGAAGTGCAAGCTGCGCGGAAAATGCCCCAAGAGGACGAAAGACTTGCATCATTTGTCCCAGCTGCGAATGAAAAAAAACCGAATAAAATAAGGGAAAATAAAAAAAATAGCCAAGAAAAGCATACGACAGAGTGAACCATCCTCTTTAAATTGGGTCCCTTATGTGCTAGTTGATCTCTGATCCTGTCCAGTTCCTGCCATTTCTTGAAAATAAGATTCAAGCCTTTCTTTCTGTAGCACGCTACGTACATCACTAGAGCGAGTAAGATGTTTAGAGATAAGTACAGATAGCTTAAGACATGAAGAGCGAAAATTGGACCGAATTCAACCACTTTAACATTGTTAAAATAGGTGTAATTAAAGACAGCTGTAACCATGATGAGAAGAACTACAGAGCAGTAAATCCTTATAGCTGTGGGCCATCGGCCTCTCTGACCTCTCTCGGACCATGGGAAATATAGGCCGAAGATCGACATACTTATAAGCATAGGTTTGAATACATCTTTCACTTTCTTTCCATCTTTTGTAGTTTTAGGCACCCCGACAGAAAGTATTTCCTTGACAGATTCAAAATTTTCTCCACGATTATATTCCTGTGTTGTCATCCCTTCCGCTGTATATGTGCCTTTCATGTTCCAATATCATATGTCAACAAACGAATCGGTTTGAAGAATAAGCCCTTTTTTTTGTCAAATAATGAAAGTACCTTTCCTTCTATAATAATTTTTTTCTCCAAAATCACCACAATAGATGTTGTAATATACCGTGATTCCAACTGAATAATTTGACATAGTAGACATCACCGAGAAACGACAAGATACACATGTGTTTGAAAGTGTATCCTGTTTAACAGAGGGGAAGTCTGCAATCCTGATATGAATTGTTTACCCTCTCTCGCGGAATCTGTGATTCGGATATTCCAATTATGGTGATCCGGTCAGATTTAGTCAACATCAATAGCAAAAAAGAATATTTGAATAGCTAAAAGGTTTATTACACGCTAATTTCTCGCCGAGGCAAATAATAAAAAGCCGATACCGATATATGAAACACATGTATTTGTTTTGGCGCAGTATTCTGACGATTCTTGACCTAAAGGACATTAGGGACATTATATGCTATCGGTAGACCCATCAGACAATCTGGTTTGTTAGGACGATAAAACACAGCAGGTAGGCCAACTTTTTGTTTACTGTGTTATCATACAGTCCAATGCTAATGGGAAATAATGTTGGCTCTTCAATTTAACTACAGTAACGCTGTAGTGCAGCAGACTGTTGATTGGTTGTGACTTTCCATATCCATTTACAAGATATGAATTCTATGTTTAAACATTTTTGTTGCGAATAGTATCAAGTATTACTTTTCTTAGTTTATGTCACATAATCAAAAGACACATTATATCAGCAAAATCTGGAAAGTCGGAGCTGTTATACTTAATCATTCCAAAAAAATCTACTAGGCAAAATAATATAAGTATCATATCTGTAATTAATTTTAAAAACTGTTCTTGATTCGACGGCATCTATAATTACAAATATAGATTTTTTAAATAATTACTTTGTTTCTGTTTTTCTGGGGAGGGGGGGGGAGGGGGGGGGGGGCGTGGAGGGTTTTTTTCATTCCGCGGTCCGGAGAGACGCTTTTATGGACAAATTGAAGAGATAAGAAAATAATCCATTAAAAGCATGTGTTTAAAGCAGGCAGTCGTCTACATTTGAATCTTCATGGCAAATCTACCAATGAAAACATCACGTATGAGTTAATGGTACCATGATATTTGTTCATCACTTTATACCATGTCATTATAATTTTGTTTTTATTTATTTAGATATATTTCTGTCCTGTTAAAATGGGAACGAACCGTACTAAAGCACAAACGCAAAACCGTCCGTGTAAAGAGGTCTGAACTTTAGCAATTGCTGTATGACTCCAAGTCGGAAAATAAATGTTTGTGATGCGGAGAATCTAGCCTTGTGCTGTTATGGTTTGTACAACTCTTCCTGGCGTGTTGTAATTTTATGAGAAGGTACTTTCGACAAAACTCACAACCTGTTCAAACGAGCTGTGGCCATTCCAATACAGTTCCAACAGCAGGATAAGGCATTTCTGATTGACTTCAAATTCCACTCCAGAGCAACTTCACTTCTCGTGGGAAGCCGCGCAGCCAAACCCCGTTGACAGTAAACACACAAGGAAAACCATTAAAATGGCCGGCCTCCAATCGAATTGTAAACCGCCTTTTCCACAAATTGTCAAACACGGAAAGCGTAAAAACACATTCAAAGACCTGATGGGACCTATGATATTCAGTTTGTCAATTTTTGGTTTATATTTTCCGTATTCTTCACAGGAAATTGGTTCCAAGCGCTCTGTGGCCCAAAAGATTTACTGTGTTGTAGTGTTTCTCATCTTACTGGCTGGAATTGTTAACTACACTTACTTCAACAGTGTTGACTTCCGAGAATTCGGACCGATGTTCGCTCTTCAGATGTTAAGTTACCTCTATCTTACACTTAACATCGTAACAGCTATAGTGATGTTACTGTCCTGCTGGAGGGAAGGTGGTCTGGTGTTAATTTTCCAAAAGTGGAAGGAACTGGATGACGTCATAGGATGTCCGTTTAATACCACTGTCAGCCGGAGGAGAATAATTCGATGTATCGCATGTTCTGCTTGGATTTTTTTCTTTTCAACAATTGTTCTTTTCGCAATCTTTACATTTTCGATTGGTAAAGGAGCCGATCTTAAATCGTCCTGGGACATAGTTGTTCTAGTTTGGCGTTTAACTGCTGACATATTTCATATAACAGCATGGATTTTCCCTGTAGCTTTTATTTCCTCACTTTCTATTGGTCTGTGGTGGGAATTTCGATTATTTAATCGAGATTTCCAGGAAGCTGTTGAACCGGACGGGACATTTGCTGGTGATTTTGAACTATTCCGGAGGCGCCATCACGACATTTGCTGCCTGGTGTCGGCTGTTGATGATAATTTCTCTACACTGCATGGCGCTATCCTTGCTTTGGACATAGTGCAAGCGTTACTTCAACTATACGTGGTCATCTGGCATCAAGGGTATAACACAGAGCTCATATCCAAAGCTGGCATTATTCAGTGGATGATATTTTCGTTCACATTCGTCAGTCTCATATGCTTCAATGGAGGAATGATTAACAAAACGGTAACTTGTATGTGTGTGCGTGTGTGCGAAGTCCTCTGTAATGTAGGAAAGTGTGTTGACCACACACAGGTCCTCTGTTGTATTGAACCTATAGTACTGGGTCCTCTCACTGTAATTTTGTAAATTTATGAATTAAATTATGACAACTATCGTACTGAATGCCATTGCAATCTAGTGATATGATTAGTTTACTGTTAAAGCTGTTTTTGTTTGTTTGTTTGTTTGTCTATAATCTGAACGGACAATCAGGTCTGTAACACATATATAAAGTGACCCCGCTAAACAAATAAAAAAATTAAAAATAAGAAAAACATTTATAATATTAAACAGCTTGCATAATCCTTTATCTCTGTTATCACCTGTTATTTATATGTTTGTATTTTTATCTTCCCTCACAGGCACACGGTTCTCTGTCGGCTGTCTATAGCTGTAATTTGGATAAAAACAGCGACATATCGACTAAGGTATGCTGATTTAAAACATTTATAAACGAAAGAACCAATGTAGTTATAAACAACTCAAAGATATGTTTGGATGTTTTATGCAAGTTTGCGTGGCCTTCCGTTTTTTATTCAACAGAACCAAACGTTCAGTAAAAGCTGGTACCAATAGTTTTGCTTTCAGGGATGTTACGAATGAAGCCAAAATACGGACCAAGTCGCACACAATGAAAGTTAACTAATTTGTATATCGTAGAAAGAGCTTTGAATTACCTTTAAAATTCATATAATACCTGTAAAACTGAACAAATTATAGCTATGTATAAGTACGACAAAGACGGCCTTTGTACCGGATACAATATTTTGAGCAAACTGGCTTCAATGTTGAATTATTGTTTTGGAAATACAGACATTCAAACCCCATTGCAGCCTGACCTCAAATCATGCCAAACTATCCACAACTGTTGCTTCAGTTTATTTTTGCTAATATGTCAATGTAGACTTCGTTTTTACCTATAAGCTCAATACGAAAAACAATACTCAATACTAAAAAAATACTCAATACTAATGATCGCTTCATCGCTCCTGAGGATGGTTTGATCAATAAACCGAAACGTTGAGTCAAAATGATTTCCCTTAAAAGAAAAGACCACCCAAAAAGCATATTCTATAAATAAGTAAAACTTTTTGTGTATTATACAATACATTAATTTCCATTTTCATAATCTGATCGTAACTCTGGTTATCGTCCGTTAAAAAGGATCACAAGTACCAGTTGAGTCATCAAATCATGTGTACAGCATACTTCACTGATCTATCATTGGATAGTTCAAAATTGGCTGACCAACCTGAACCAGAGTGCGGGAAAACTTAGCAGCACATGATTTGATGACTCAACTAGTGCTTGTGATCCTCTTTAATGAATGATTACCAGAGTTACGATCAGGTTATGAAAATGGAAATTAATGTATTGTATTACTTATCTATCAAAGTAAAAAAAAAATATTAACAGAATTTCCTTTCAATCAGATTCAGGTTTTCTTGTCTCGTTTGAGCGGTGAGACGATTGGACTTACGGCTTTGAACATGTTTGTAATTGACCAGAAAACAATACTTACGGTAAGAAAGTTTTAGCTAAGATTATTGCTTTGTTTCCCAATCCTTCTATCATTGTCATTGTTGCTAACGTTTTCAATACTTACGGGACCCGCAGCCGTGGCATTGTGGTCACCGGGTGCGCTTACTAATCCTACTTCGATGTACCGTTCACAAGATTCACTCCGTTTGTCGATGTGGCTCCAGCAATCGCAGGGTTGTTTTTTACGAGGTTTCCTTCGCAAGGAACTGTGATAAGTGGACAGTTCGTTGTTATAAAGGTGAAATACCCTTGAGTACGATGTTAAACCCAAATGAAACAAATAATCAATAAATACGATCATAGCAGGTGATATAATTGCTGCATAATGGTCCGGCTATTCACCGGTCAATCGTAGAGAGAGAGAGAGAGAGACAGTGATATTAGAGAAATACATGTGACCTATCGGTTGTTTATTAAATTCGTTTGCAACTTAAAACACTTTCCACTCTTGAAAATTGTTTGTTTTACGTCAATCCCAAGTGTATTTCACTTATATGAGGACGGGTTGTCCACTCCTGACTGTGCCCTACTTTAAAAAGTAGACAACCGGGAGTAAACCACCCTCACGATTGCTGATGCCTCTTTGTATGACTCACTCATGTACCGGAGGATGAAAGACAGACTCAAGGGTATTTCACTTATATGACGGCAAATTGTCCACTTCACAATATTCCCTGCCTAATTACGGTGGAAAACCGGGAAGAAACTCGTAAAAAACACCCCCGCGATTGCCGGAGCCACATCGTGTAACTCCCTCATAAGAGACTCGACCAATTTTCAGAACATCGAAGTATATAATTAAGATCTATAGACTGTCCGCTAACGACTGAACCTCACTTCTCAAGAGAAGAACAATCACAATGAATGATTTCTTCTTTAAGTATTGGGCCTGCGGCCGTGGCTTAGTGGTAGCGTATGCGCCTACTACACTGAACCTGCTTCGACATACCGTTCAAGGATCGAGCTCGCTTGTCGACCATCAGTTATATGAGCGAGTCAATTGTGGCTCCAGCAATCGTGGAGGTGGTTTTTACAAACAAACAATCTTATTTCAAACGTTACCAAAGCCAATAGATTATCACACCTGTTGTTTTATTTTACAGGTAATCGGGATGATCGTTACCTACTATTTGGTCTTGGATCAGTTTCAGTCGGCAGCATCATCTTGTAGTATGAGCTGTGTTAATTCAACCCTTTCTAAAATATAGTCGATTCTACTTCCTACGTCGATCCATTAACTGTGAGATACACCTGGGCCATCTTGTGTTATACTTCTTTTATTTGTTGGCACTATGTACAAATGTATTCTTTCTCATGATCAGTATTGTACTCTTCAGTTAATCACTCTGTACCGGTGCATCAGTAGGGCTACATTTTGTGACACGAAGGTGGTGACAAAGCATCCGCCATCCAAGAACAAAGATTAGGTGAAACTTGTTTGTCTTTTTTTACACAGGCACTCCCACTAGAGATTGATCACCAGTGACCTACAACAGCGTATATTGTTACCAGTTGTTTTCGCCTCGTCCACTATAGAAACCATCGGGAGAATGGTTGTCTAAGCCTCGTTTACTAAAAAAAAAACAAAAAAAAACTACCAACAATTTGTTTTTAAGTGAAATGGAATTATGACCAAACAATGCTATAAAGCTAGAATGTGGCTAGTTGTGGAGAATTCGGATAAAATGTACTGCTAGTTAGATATAGATAACGCATTAATAAACTGATTAAGAGGTTGTTTAAACTGAATTAAAACACGAGCTTCTGGACTTCACCAATGTTTACGTGGAGTAGATGAGGAGTTCCTGTTTTAATGCAATTATTGATCAACTGTTTTAAAACCTTATATCTTTAAATCGACAAACAGTTGCCTGTAAAATGCAGAAAATATCTTTTCACTTTTTAAAAAATGTACCATGGTGTACAACGCATTTACTAGTGAATGCACCGTGGTATACCAAGGTTAGCAGAACGGAAATTTGGCCTTCACCGTGCTTCTGTTTTTTGTAAGGGCTTCAATTGCCAGAATGGTTTTTTTGAATCCACGACAATTTACCAAGAGAACCACCGAATTATGAGTTTATAGGTTTGCTAGTTAAGCTACCTCTCATTAAAAAGTACCATTAAATAATCTTTAAACGATCGGGTGACCACCCAAATCATGTGACATCTTTTGCTATCTCCCTTCCTACCCCCGGCAGTATGACAGAGCTGTCACATTAATGACATATATTTCAACACGGTATCGTTTATCCTACTCTTCAATTCATCACTGTAGGTAGGCCCACATTTTACGATATTAGCGGTGACAAAGCATCCAAACTGACACACGAAAGATATGGTTAGACTTATTTGTCTTTCATACACACTCACGCCTTGCGGAGAATAAAAGCCAATGTGCTAGCTAGGCATACAAGAGTTTTCTTCGTCCCGTCCACTATAGGGACTCTCGAGAGAACAGTCAGTCATCCATTGGTTTGATAATTGAAGCAGGGAAACATATTAGAAACAAACAAGCCGTATTGAAAAAATATCTTATTTATGTATTCCAAATTATATTGGGGATGAGTAACTTTATCCATTAGTTGTTACCCTGTACACATGCTTTAGGGCTGAATATCTACAGAAATAGCGATAGAGACAAGTATAACCAAGTGTGTTGAAGCAATATTTCCTTTACTTGTCATTCTTTTGATATACCGGTAGGCCCTATATTTGCTGTGCGTTTAAGATACTTCTTACTGCAGCTTTTTTACGAGGAGTTACAGTTTGTGTGACATCGTGTAGTCAACAGTTACATTATTATTATTTATATAATATTCACAGCATATTGACACTTTTATAAATCGGATCCCATGTTGGTGGGCAGAAGTTTCTTAAAAGCATAGTCGACTCGGAAATCAATAAAACAGAAATCCATGATGAAAGTACTACGTGTTAGTTTTAGTGTTATACCGTTTAGATACATACGTACGTATGTACACACGCACACACGCGCACAAAAGAAAACTGTAAACGATGAGATACATTGACTCCTACAAAACCAAAAGTAATTCCATATCTACTTGCACTTTTATCTTACAGATTTATTGGTAATAAATGTCACCATTATTCGCTTTATTTATAAATCTTATTTCAGGTCACTGGGGTAGAGCAAGCCTTTATGCTATATTCCCGCCAATAATTTCATATGTTTTATATTAATTGTTTTCTTCTTTGTGTTATTTAAATTCATATACCTTTGTGCTATGTATATGCATCCAATTCTTTGTTCGGGAATAAAATCATATCAAATCAAATTATAGTCAAAGTATACCAAAGGAGGTAAATAAAGAGAAATTCCATGAATTCTAATCAATGAATATTTGACACAGTTTTGAGGGGGG
>JARFOD010157097.1:0-12771 GCA_031763545.1 Mopalia muscosa | reverse complement strand
CCCCCCCCCCCCCCGTGGTATCCAATAAAATCCAATAATAATGACCCCCAACTAAGTGTCCAAAGCTCATGTTTAACCCATGCCGTCAAAAGTTTTCTAAAAAAAATGAACGAGTACCATGAAATTAGACAAAATATTCCAAGGAAAGCCAAAAAATTGGTAGCACAAAGACAAGAAAGTCGTGTTGAGCGATTGAAGCAGAGCAAACAACTGGAAACTGGGTCATGGCAAATATTCTGCTCGGCGAACCACTTCCGTCGTACAGCTTTAAAGGTACGGCGAAAATTGTAGAACCGGATACAGGGAGACTTTTCAAATTTGCCACGTTTTCCAAACCTATTATGTTAGAGCTCGAAACTAACACATGGGTTTGAAAGTCTGTGGACTGCCCGTAATCCACGGAAGGTGTATCGACCCCTATAGCGTTGATGTGGTTCCGGTTATCAACCAGCCATTTCGTAGCTTCAGGATTGAAACCGGGGAAGTGAAACGTGCTGCTGTCGTTGACGCTCTGGGATCCAAAAATTGCAGATGCATTTGGCCATTTAGCTGACCATCCGGAGTTCATTATCACAATGGCCTTGTCTGGAATTTCTCCGTTGATCTCCTCCCATTTTAATAAGTCTGCAATCTCCACCTGAGCATCCGGGTTATTTTTAGCACGTGCAGTGATGTCTATGATTACGCCAGGACCAATCACATTTTCCAGAGGAATGTCATGCACGCGCCACTTTCCCTTCCCAAAGTGTGCCGGGGAGTCCAGATGTGTCCCACCGTGTTCCGCCGTAGAGAACTCGTTGGATTCGTACCTGGAGAAATATATAATAACATTTATACTCAAATCTATGTATATTTGCTAAGCCTGTGGATTAAACTAACGACTCCATAAAAGATAAACATATCCTGTTGATCTTTTATATAGGTCCTTGCTTGACACACTTGTTCTTTTCGTACCGAAAAAGCAGACGACTGTTAGTTTAGGCCTACATATGGCTGTGCTCAGTGAATAGCAACACATATGTTGTTTTGGTTATTTTTTGTTTATTTGCGGTCACATTTTGTCTGACATTGGTTAAACCAACCTTGGCTATTATGTTAGAGCTTTCTGTTTATATGCATGTGCATTTTTTGTTAACCCCTCTTTTATTGAAATATTCCCACTGACTATTATTGAGGCGGATGTTGTCGAAAAAAAAAAAAACGATTCAATATCGTGACTTGATTCTACATCTATTTCTGGGTTGTTTTCTTTAGCACAATACTGTTAGGTCAGGTCATGTAGATGCTGTAGGGAAACAGGTTCTGATGAGATATATGGAGGGTTTGAAAGATACTGATAGAGGGTATCTCTAGTATTATTTAGAGGAGGGTATATAGAGTGGATTGGGACCAGGTGCTTGGATTTTGGCTTTCACACCTCATAAAAAATTGTGGATTATCCTGTTGAAAATATACTGTATGTCGATGTCCGGAACAGTATATTTGGTAGAAACAGTGTACAGTCTAAGTATCGGTCAATAAAAATGAGCGTTACTGGTTGCCCACTGTTCTAAAACAGAGATAAATATGTTGCTCATATAACCGAAATTGTCACTTTTTTAGATTCTGGCTAATCCCGTTCAGTCCCAGTGTTACTTGTTTGTTAGCTTTATCAGTTGTCGTTGCGATATAGTTTGTGTAAAACATGTTGAAGCTTGGATTACAATACGCAGGGATATGAAGCTTATTGGGCATTATCTAAGCCCAATCCACATAAAATCAGGTATTCGGTATTGTTCTCATTCGTGTATTTCCGTATAGATTCCGGACAACTGTTGAACTTGACAGCTGTAAATGCGCATGTGCATTGGTATGGCGTTATAAAGCTCACGACAGTGTCCCTCCTTCATTGTTTTTCGGTTGTTGTTAATGTCCGCAAAAACATATAAATATTTGACATATACGGAATGTGAATGTGTTACAACGAGCATTAACTGGTCCTCTATTTATATTCAATATCAGGCGGAGGCACAAGTATAATGCGGCGGTTTCCAGTTATGACGTTACAACAACAAAATGATGTCCCTTTGCTAAATAAAGTCATCGGTTTACAACAAAGGAGGGCTAATCCACGAATTTTAACATATGCAGTAAAGGGAATATTGCAAATTAACACATTAACATTAAAAAAACTACATGGATTTCCTTTTCCCATAGCTTAAAGTTTAATTTTTGCAAAAGTTACAATTTTAAAGCTTTATTTTCTTAAAAAATAAACAATCTGCAATGTGAAAGTAAAGACAGGCTGCCCTATCGTGCCTGAAGTGGCAACGTCATTTCGCAAAAGGACGTCACTCCCGTATTGAATGCATTCACGCCCCACAATGACTTGGTCAAAAATTGAAAAAAATATTAAATTATACTATTTGCTTGATTTTCACACTTTTAAAATAATAAACATATTTATAATTTATCGGAATTGTGAAAAAAACTAGACAAGCATTAACACGATCAGAACATTTGCAAGTTCAAAGATGAACTTTGTTACAATTGCCCAATGAAAAGGCATGTCTCAAAAGTATGTCCGTCCAAGAACAAGTATACGGCTTCCACTAAATATATCACAGCAAAGCAAGAATTTCAACTGTACTCTGTCTAGAAAGCGAATACCTGCTTATAAAGTCGACCTAAATCGTAATGTCAATAATGTGTTCATGGAACCGAACACTGGTGCGGCCGTGCCTAAAATTTTTGGCAAGTTTGGCAACTGTCCGATAGAGAACGCACCCGTTACTTTGAATATATACTCAGGGGAACGATTTTCAGTTTTAGGTCAGATTAATGTTCATGTTATGAGAGTCAGAATGGTAGATTTGCCGGTATTTGCCATCATGAGTGATAAAACTGCACTCCTTGGACAAAACTGATTAGAAAAGCTTAAATTGAATTGGGAAAACGTATTTTCCGTAGCATTGAGTGATGTTAATGTTGATTTATAAGGGAGAAAATACCCCTCGTGTTTCAGCAAGGCTTTCAAATGGTTTTAGAGCAGTGATCAGATTGAAAGAAAATGCCAACCCGCTTTTTTGTAAAGCAATACCAGTACCTTATGCACTGAAGGCAGGTATCGAAAATGAGGTAGATAGACTGGAAGCAAAAGGTACTAGTTCAGAGGTTGAACATTCCGATTGGGCCTTGCCAATGATTATCGTTGTTGTACACAATAAGCTTTGCATCACGAAATTTGAGTAGCAGCGAGAAAAACTACTCTGAGTTGGAAAAGAAAGCGTTGTTGATTATATTGAGTGTGAAGACATTTTACCAGTATTTGCTCGGGATGCATTTTTTATTATTGGAAACCGACCATAAAAGTTTGACAACAATATTAGGTTCCTAGTAACGCCGATGAGTTATATCGATGTCTTGTTTTTGATCCATCTAAAGGAAAATGATATTTTTTATTTGATCTGTCTGGACGATCTGTCGATCATTGATAAAGAGATACCAGTAAAGCCACTAGGAAAGGCCCAACCCTACTTTGTGTCTTAGACAATACATTGAATGGGTGGCATCATGCTATATTATTGAATGAATTGAAGCCTTGTGTTTTGAGGAAACATGAAGTGAGTGCTGAACAAGGATGTATATTATGGGTCTTGAGGGTTGTTATACTTCCGAAATTCCAAGAGTTTCTTCTTGGTCGTCTTTATGAAGCACATCCCGGTATGTGTAGAATGAAATCCTTAGCACAAACTTATGGTGGCAGGGGCTAGACGGTGATCTCGAATCTAAGGTTTGAAATTGCTCGGAAAAATTGCTTTCTGTTCGGAAAAATCCACCTGTATCACCTCTGCATCCGTGACATTGGTAGAGCAATATTTGGCAGAGATTGCATGTTGATTATACAAAATATCAGCCCAAGCATTATTTGATTGTCATTGATAGTAATTCGAAATGGCTAGAAGTTTTCCCAACGAACTCAACAACGTCGACTAAGACAATACAACCTCTAAGAACTCTATTATCTTCGTATGGAATTCCGGAAGATTTAGATTCCGACAAAGGTCCACAATATACCAGTTCAGAGTTTGAGAACTTAAAAGAATGGTATTAGACATATTTCTTACACCGCCATACCATCCTGCGTTAAACAGAGCCGCAGAACGTTCGGTTCAAACTTTGAGACAGACTTGCAGCTGAACCGAATATTAGTTTAGAGCATCGCATAGAAAATTCCTTGCTTTTGTATCGTATTATATCTCACAGTGTAACAGGGATAACTCCGACTGAGTTGTTTTTAAAGCTCCGTGTGCGAATTCTTTTTCGCTTAATTAAGCCGAACATAGCCAAAACCTTTGAGTGCAGACAATAACAGCAGGTAAAACACCATGATAATGGTCATGACACATTAGGTGAATTTAAAAAAGGTTATTCGGTGTTGGTTTGAAATTTCCGTGCAGGGAAGTTAAACTTGATTCATGGTATTGTGTTCAAAGTGCTGGATTACGTGCATGTCTAGTGCAAGCTGATGTTGACCATCTAATACCAACCAGGACCAGTACAGAGAGTATTAAAGAGGACAGATCAGAGGCTGTCATTCACGAAACTCAGCCATGTGTAACACCTACAACTCCTGTTCAGGGTGAAACTGAATCTGTCCTCGGTGACAATAAATCTACAGCGCCAGGCGTGTCGACCAATGTTCCAACAGGCAGATATCCACTGTGGGGGTGTATAGCGCCACACCGACTGGCGTTATGAGCCGTCTACAACATACAATCACTGGACTGGACTTTAAAATTTAAAGCTTGTTACCAATTATTTTTCAGAAGTTCAGTGACCACACTTATATTGCCGTGTTTAGTTTAGTTTGGAATGTTGACTTTAACTGCCGTTTATGGCTAAATATTTAATGGTCAGTTTAACGTAAGCGCACCTAAGAGATCAACTTTCAATTATCTTAGAGGTTAAGAGAAATAGAACCCCACAGGCATTTGGTATGGGAGGAGAGTGCTACATTATGACTAACTAGGCTATCAGTTATCTGTGAAAAGTCCATTAAAATCCTCCACGTGGCGTGGAAGATAACACGTTGGCTGATTTCCCATACATGACAAATAACGCGAGAAAGTGCGAGAAAAGCCCTTCGTGCATACAACTCCAATAGTCGGGCCGTAGTGTCGCGACAACTCAACTTATGTTCTGGGTTAGAAAATACTTGATGTGTGTGCATGTTACTCTCATCCATTTAATAAAGTAGTAATTTAGATTCAGTCGTTTTTTTGTATCCAGTTTTTTTCCGAGCAAATATAATACAAAAATTACAAATCCACTTACCAGTATTTATCTGTTTGTCCCCTGTATAGAATGCTAAAATTAAACTGTGGATCTCCAGGCCAGAAAACATTGTCCGTACTCAACTGATGAGTCAAATCAATAATTTGTTGACTTCTAGCTAATTGTAAGCAAACAATCCACCATATGGCAGCCACTGTACGTCTATCCATTGTGCTAAACTTTAAATCACTCGTGTATTCCCTTCTGCCTACCTTATAAAATGTAGGTAATATAAGTTTTGAACGACAGAAATTGTATACTATGTAGGTTATGTGGTAACTATTGGTGCAAGCTCTAAAAGTAGGTCCCATGGTCACCTGACGTGTCCTATGTCAGTTTGGTCCAAACGCAATGATACGGAGAGGTGAAACATGTATTATTTAGCAAAGAACTCTAGAGCGTCAGCCGCCATGCAGGGAAATGTTTGAGTCTTTTGTTTGAAAATAAATATTGGATAGCTATGTCAGTCTTAAATATAAACAAACTATAATAATGATGATGGTACACCTTTCAGACTAACTATAAGTTGTTGTTGTCACTAGCCTGTCGGGCACAGTATTACATACTTTAAAGTGGCTGTTCTCAAAAATGTCCAGAAAGCCAATAAATAAGCTCGGCAGATTATATATACACATACAATATATAAAAGTACTATTGCAGCTTGGATTCAATAACTTTAAATCTGCCGCACGCCAGCGATTCTCTGTCGGCGATAAATTTCCAACTCTGCTGGCATTTATACCACTTGACTATCTCTTTGCATGGACATTTAAAAACGACTTTCATTGAAAAACTGCAAAGAAATTTTAGCATTGATGTTAATCATTAAAGTCACAGGCGACGATGCCAACTGATTATACATGCGTCAGCATTTTTAAAATTTAAATCATGTGACCGCATCAGGGTTACTGATTCGATGCACGGCTTATTGCCAGCGACTTTCTGTCAGATGTTTCCCGCACTCATTGGAACTTACTGCCTTTTGGAGAATGTTTTAAGGGATTTCAAAAGAAAACAGGACATCAGCACTCTGATGGTTCATTCAAGTCACAGGGCTAAAATTTTAATATTCAAGTAATGGATTATACTGATAAAAATTCTACAGAAACAACACAGCAATATTATGGTTGTTCTGAACTGCAATAGGTTTTCTTGGGAATACCCATTGTTAAGATGTGAGGAATTCATACATCTGGCACAACAGGTAGGTATATATTTTGTCCGGTGCACATAGTTGCGCTTCAACTGAATTTAGCCAAAATATTTTTCTCCTGACCCTGAAGGTGCCTTAAAGGCAGATGTACAAAAAGACATTCGAAAGTTTTAGACGATTGATCAGTTAAAGTAATCAAGTAAACAAGGAAGCTTCTACTACAGTACAGAAAACTCACAACGGCTAGGTTACTGTAACAAATGACTACACCAATTATGAAGGGGCCGGAGAGATGAAAGTAGCTTTGCCTATAGTACCGTCCAGGTAACGTTACAGAAAACAATTGGGAACATTTTTTTGTCCAAACATTGCTTGATTCTGTAGGTACGAATTTATTCTGCTTACAGGATCTCATAAACAGTTTACATCTCAAATGTAAAATAAGTAATCTGTTTCTCACAACAGTTAAGAAGGCAACCAGTCACACAGATGTAGTAACGGTTGCAGCTGAAGTTTCTGATTTGGAAGGAAGAAATGTCGTTCAAATTTCACATGTTTTCTCTATACCAAATTTCTCAATCCTTAATGACAAAACAACAACAACATCGAAAGCCCGCAGATGGTCTCATCTTAGTCACAAGTTTTCTCAATTTCAAAAGTTTTACTCCTGAATTATGATAGGACAAGATATGCCTGTACCACTGGCACCAATTGATGGTCAATGAAATGAGCCTTATGATTCCAAACGTATTCTCGGATGGGCGTTCAGTGGACCTATCTCTCCAGCTGAGGAAAGTCCACTTGAGTTCAACTTTGTTGTCATTGTTTTCAGCTGCCATTGACAACGATTCCCGGACGGGTTTCAACCTACAAAATTTTCTGAACAGGTATATGTTCTAACTAATAAAGTGTTATTCCAAAATAACTTATACTATAATTTAATGGACTGAATCAGTGGGCAAAAAGGGGAGATAAATATGTATATATGACCCACATTGTCACCTATACCATTGACCTACAAAAGCATGATATGAACATGCAATTCAACTAAATGGTCACTGGTCAGTTAATGACATAGGGGGCGCTGCCTGTTATAAGAGTGACAGATTTATCTCCCTTTTTATCTACATGCCAACCCTATTCACTGTGATTTTAGGTCAGTCTCAATAAGTTCTTAGAGGGGACTGAAAACTTTATTCATTGTCTACGTTGGTACGTTCAGTCCGTGTCGCTGTTACCCCAGTGCCAGTGTTACTAGTTAATGATGTTTATCAGTTGTCTAACGGATATAGTTTTGTGTAAAACAACATGTTGGTGTGTTTCTTTTTAAAGCAGGGTATAACTGACAGTGAATATGGCAAATCTTACGCTGTGGGCTTTTGTTTTTATTACGACAGAGTTTATGGCTGAGCGTGTTGTCGTTGGGATGGCAAGAGAGAGAAGCCTAGAGATGAATTACTGGGTTTTCCTTGTTGGTAAGAATAAGCTCAGTTTTTTTAACTGTACTATGTGGTAGGCGTGTTATTTTGTTGGTTTATAGTTTTACGGAGCATACGGATAATTGGCAATTGTGATAAAACTACTATACGTTCATCAAATTAACTTCTGTAGGCATATATCGAAGTCTGCAGGCAGTTGCACTGCTACTTGTAACGGATGCTATGTACAATCATATACCCGGTATATTTATACGGCCAATTAAAGCTATTGTATTGAACCTATGCATGTCTCTGCGTTCCACGAAAACCAAATAGCAGCACACGCTACAGATGCCCAGCATATTTATACGGCCAATTAAAGCTATTGTATTGAACCTATGCATGTCTCTGCGTTCCGCGAAAACCAAATAGCAGCATACGCTACAGATGCCCAGCATAGTTATACGGCCAATTAAAGCTATTGTATTGAACCTATGCATGTCTCTGCGTTCCGCAAAAACCAAATAGCAGCATACGCTACAGATGCCCAGCATATTTATACGGCCAATTAAAGCTATTGTATTGAACCTATGCATGTCTCTGTGTTCCGCGAAAACCAAATAGCAGCATACGCTGCAGATGCTGTCATACAGGGTATACATGAACGTTCATTATTTTGTTTAACTGACATAATATTCCAAGCTTAAAACACCTTAATATATATCAGAGGTTGTTTTTAACTTGTACAAGTTTACGAGCCGAGAAATTTAAAAGAAGAATATTGGGGGATATGTAAACAGGACAGAAAAAAACATCAGCAGACGAAAAAGTGGGGCCAAGTGATGTATGTGTAAAAAAAAATTTTTTTTTTTTTTTTTACTGCTTTCTAACCATTTTGTGAATTTTGTGTTACAGCTCAGTGCAGATTATTCATTTTTGTGTGAATTTGGATGAGCTTAGGAAATCAGCCCCAACACCACTGGCAATGAACAAAGACAAGACAAAACAATCACAGGTCAATCACAGGGCCTAAAACAAGGACATCACAAACAGTTAGGCTTCACGCTGCCCTTTAGTTCTTAGAACACCAGGGCACGTGAAAGCACCCTCCCAATCCATATCACGTTCGTATGCTGATCGGTTGTTTTTTGTCACACGATGGTGTTTTCTACGAGGTTCCCTCCCGGTTTTCCACTGTATCTTGCAAGGAACGCTGTGATATGGACCGTCCGTTGTCATATAAGTAAAATACCATTGAGTATGAGGTTAAATCTGAATCAAACCAAGGGGCTTTGATATATACCTCAATGATAACACAAACGTTGCCCTTGAACAAGGTGGCCCGCGGGCGTGGCTCAGTGGTAGCGAGTGCGCTACCTTAACTGAACCTGCTTCGATTTACCGTTCACCGGATCGAGTCCGCCTGTCTACCATCAGGTATATAAGCGAGTCACATGTTGCGGTTTTTACAAGGTTTCCTCCCGGTTTTCCATCGTAATAAGGCTGTGTACAGTGTAAAGTGGACAATCCGTCGTCATATAAGTGAAATACCCTTGAGTACGACGTTAAACAACCAATCAAACAAACAAACAAACAAATCCATGTCACATTGGACATAAATTTTATCAACACCAGAATATGACATTATTATATTTTATTGGTTTACCAGCTAGTCTGTCTACGTACAAAGTCTCGTTTAACACTCAGTTTTGAAATCAATATGAAAAGAGGGACTTCCTCCTTTTGTGGTTTTTAGTATAAATAAAGATTACTATTAATTTAAACTACTGCAGGTTGCTTTCCGTTTGTTAGTCAACGATTGTTATAAATGTTTCAGGTGGTTGCTGACTTGGTATGGTTGGAGACATCTTTGTTAAAGAAAGCCAAGGAAAGTAACTCCGCTACCGCCATCAATAACAGAGAGAAGAAAAAACAAGAGATCAGTGGTTTGGTGAAATATGTTGTCAGACTGACAGATAAAAGTAAGTTATGGTGAAATTTTATTGCATTTTATGAACTTCTAACTTTTATAAGTTCAGATGTACTTCCTGTAGACATCCACAGTTATTGGTAAGGGCCTGTTGTGTTGGACCAGTAGGTTATATCAAATTGAGCCTGCAGCTTTTGACACCTGCTCCAAATATGTACTTAGTTTTCACTGCTTATGCTTGTAAGCCTGGCAAATACCAAAAAGATCTCAAGTATATACTGTTATTCCATGAGGTGACTTAGGTATGTTGTTTTTTTTTAGCTTTCCTATTTGGTTTTCACTGTTTAAGTAAGAAGTGGACAATCTGACCTAATATAAATGCATTACCCTTGAATTAGATGCAAGAAGCAATTAAAAAGTTTTAATTATACCATAAGCTGAGAAATGTGTGTTTTTTTATTTATCTTTTATATTTTCCTATCCAGTATTATGTGTTTCATGTGTAACTGTATGTTTACAGGAGGAGAACGTCTGAAATGCTCTAATGTGATGGTTCATGTAATCCAGGTGTTAAAGGACCCATTTACCTGTGAGGCTTATGGCCCTGATTACAGTAGTCTACTCCTCAAAAATATCCTCTCCGTTAGAAAGTATGCAACAGATCTCAACAGCAAAATGTGGCAAGGTACTCTTCTCAACACCTATAATTGATAGTTGTTTTTGTGAAAAGCTGGTCATTTATGTGAGTCAGTTCGTGTCTAACTATGTATAAGATTGATTGATTAATGTTTTATGCTGTGCTCAAGGGTACATATATTTCACGTGTATGACTTTTATTTCTACAGTAATGGACACTAGCTCAACAATAAAATGTGAAGTGTTTTTAAGATGTTGGAAAGTTAAAACTCCCTGTTCTATGCAATTACAATATTGCTATTCTCCAAACAAACTTCCCAAAGCCATACGGTGTTAACTATGTATTAGTTCAGTTTTGTTGTTTTTCTTTGAAGGAATCTGTTCTTTTGTTTCTTATCTACTTTTGCTGTCAGTGTTATGGAGGGTACTTCACCCCATAGGCTGACAGCTAATGATGCGAGTGAATTTATTTGAAGTATGGTGAAAACCTCAATGGAATTAACAAGAATTCAAATGACTTTTAACCCCTGCTTTGTATTTTCAGAGTTAATCAGTATTTTCCTAAAGTTATACAGAAATCCACCAAGTGGGTGTAATCGGAACATTCTTGCCAGATTAATTTATACATTTGTTGTTGGGGCCTCTCAGCAGTTGGATGTGAGACCCCGCAAGTTGATAACCTTCTTCACAGAGGTGTTTAAAAATATCAGGTAATTCATACATTTGTTGTTGGAGCCTCTCAGCAGTTGGATGTGAGACCCCGCAAGTAGATAACCTTCTTCACAGATGTGTTTAAAAATATCAGGTAATTCATATATTTGTTGTTGGGGCCTCTCAGCAGTTGGATGTGAGACCCAACATTCCAACATTTCTTGACTGTTGCTTAATAAAGAGTTAGATTACAAGAGGCTCAGTAAACACAGATTCTGGTTTAAGCCCTGAGGATTTCCTTTTAAGTGTTATTTTCAAAGTGTGGTGAAGTATAGTTGTTTGGTATATGATGTTGTCTGATGTACAGCTAGCAACAAAATATGACTGACTGAAAGTAGCTTGCATTTAGAAGATAGTAAACATTGGAATGGCATGACAGTTCAGGGGCATTTATAGACAAAAAAATTTCATCGAACTCAATTTGATATTGCCTAAAACTTGTTCTAATTTTTATGGTTTTCCAGACAAGAGAAGAGTGTGGTGATATTAGAGCATTTAGTTGGAGCCATGAACACTGTTGTACGATTCTCAGTGACTGATGGCAGAAAACAGGTGTGTCGTTTAGGGGAGGAGATATTTGTTAATCTTCTCTACCTGCTCAACCACAGACCCACTGAAGCTCTTAAGGTACAGATATTTGTCATTTTCTTTTCTTTTTTTTTCAGTCCGTTATTATCCCTTTATTAAAAGAACTTTTAAAAGAACTTTTTTTGTCTTTTTTGAGTATTTCAGGGTGATTTGTTTTTTGTTTTTTTTCGCATAGAATATAAAATCAGATTTGGGCCATGTTACCACTGTAATATGTTTTAATGGAAATTGTTTCTCTGACTGCCTTCATACAGTGTTGATTAATTCTCTGTTTAACCAGGATGGAGTACTGGGCTTTCTTCACCTCCAGATACAGGCCCACCACCCACACGGGGCGCAGACTGAAGAGACAGGGGCATTTGCTCATGACTGGGATATTTGGAAGGTTAGACTTGAAACAAGAAGAAATTATTAGTAAAAATTGCAGCACTGGTCAATTAAAGCTAGAAAATAAATAAAATTTCATGCTGTGCCCATGTATTGTTGTATGTAATTGTCATTGAAGATAACAAATAAAATATATAGTGTAAATGTGTAACTTTATGTATGATTCTCTTAAGTTTAAAAATTTGCATTAAATTTAATAAGATAAGATTGAGTGTAGTCTATGAGAGTTTATTCTTGGTACTTGTAGAGCCATATGAGAAAGGTATATGAAGCTGTGTACTCAGATCTAAAACAAATCGGAGGGAGGAACAAATTCTCAAGTGGGTAGGTAATTCTTTATCATGAAATATTTGAACATTATAATTTTCAAACTGTCATTATCAACAAAACCGTAGGAGAGGTGTTTATATAGACTTTGTGTCTGTTCAGAAATTCATTTTTTTAAGAAATAAATATTGTTTATACCACCAACAAAACCTCCCGATTAAGGCCAAATTCTTCTTTGTCTGATTAATTAATTCTTATATCCTTAGTTGATGGACACAGGGTTTCATTCAGGAGGAGAACGTCTGAAATGCTCTAATGTGATGGTTCATGTAATCCAGGTGTTAAAGGACCCATTTACCTGTGAG
>JARFOD010157086.1:0-12190 GCA_031763545.1 Mopalia muscosa | reverse complement strand
AAAACCCCAATGATTTCTAACTTTGATCCCACGAATTGTACCAAATTTTATTAGAATATATGATATGTTATCATGTGAAGGACTAAAAACCAAATTTATACTATGGCTGACAACTTTTGCTGACAGAAATGCGCCAATATGACTCCCACGAGACATATTGCCATATGAAATATTCTCAACACAGTTTAATTTGATATCCTGTTTAGAAGTTATTGGCATGAATCCAATTGACGGACTGACGACTGGACGGACAAACGGACGGGAGGTCCACACCCAGCTAAAAGGCCTACATGTAGTTCTCTCTTCGCTCAGAGAGCACCAGGGCAACACTAAATTCACATTATTATAAATACAATATTCTTGCATATCGCTGAAATTGACACCCAACTACAGCGCATTTTATCGTATTTGAAAACTCCATAATTATGTTTTAAACTATTGTAATCAAATTCAAATAGTTCGATTCATATGGAAGCCGGTAGCGGCCAAACACTTTGTCGTTCTTTACGCATTCTCTGGAGAATTGCAAATCGGCAAAATGACGAGCTCTCTCTTTCGTGGCAAGGGTGAGACCACACAAGGGTTGTCCTTCTGCTCTTCACATTTTATGGGAGACGTCATAAAGGAAAGTATTTATGACCGTCATCAGGTTTCTTTATATTAGAAAAATTAATAAGAAAGGCGTACGAATTTCTGTATTAATATACATGTATATATATACTTTAATTGTCATTGAGAAGATATATACACCTAAACAATACATATGTATATATATATATTCATTCATAGATTCTATGTACAATATTTAATATACAATAACAAATTGAGCACAGGTCACGTGATAACAATGATTCCAGCTCGGCTATCACAAGACTTATGCGTACAAAAGAATACCTACAAAGGGAGGTGATTCATCCTTAAACAATTGCATAAAAAAACAAAATCGTTTAAATCGCCTCGGCGAGTTAATTTGTAGAATTGTTATAAACAATCTACAAAAAGTTCAATGTAACCACTGCTCTTATAAGCCGAAATCGAAAATTACCATTCGATTAGCAGTTCTAACAGGATTCGGCGAGAGCGTGCTATAGGGCCTATAGTGTGCGTTACTCGCCCTTCCTCGTGATATCGGTTCAAGTTCTGGCGACCTTTGGTATAATAAATAATACAATTCTACACACTTGTTTGTATTTAGGTTTTAACAGATGTAAAAAGATGTGTTTATGATACGTACCGGTATAATTCAATACATCCTATCAGAAGTCTATTAAAACAAACGTTTATATTATCCATGTTAAGTCCCTATCGTATTTTCAATCGTGGCGAGCACGAGAGTGGCATGTTTTCCGTTACACTATCTTGTGTAAATTTTTCGACTTAACGTAAAAGCGAATTATGCACTAATTTAAATTACTGCCGGTTACAAAAACAAGCGCAATATTGTCAAAACGGCATTATTCCAAATACCCAACAGGTTGGTACTTAACAAAGCCAAACAGGCAACTATTATAACAACAAAAAAAAGCATTTAGTTTGAACACATTAAAACAATGTATTACAACAACTTTTGCGAAGCTTTCATACATATAATATGAAATTGCATTATGAATAATAAATAAAATTGCAAAAACACAAAAGATTAACTTCCCTTTGAACGTCAGGCTAACATAGGGTTATCTCCCTTTCATGCAATCACAGGCAATCTCTGTTCTTGACAGAGAAAGCGGGGAATCGAACAGACTCCCGCTATTAACATTGACACTTGGATTGTATGCCTTTTTAACAGTGTGGAATGCGTGCATGGGAATAGAACCAGACAACCGCTTCAGAAACTTAACAGAACTTAAACAGGTTTATACTATATTCATTGTTGTGATAAGTATAACATCATGGGAAGGACCACAAGACCTTGGATACGAAGGAGGAAGCGTTGCATTCTGGTTAATATAGGTTATATGGGTATCTAGTCGCCCTATTGTGTGGACACCGTTCCAAAACAATGTAAACTCCGAAGCAGCTCATTCAAAAAGCCTTCAATGTTGAAACATTATTTTAGTTTTTAAAAACATAGAAAACCAAAAACTTTAAAATACCTTTTTATGAAATAATGGGAAATACGCTCTAACCACACTTGAAATGAGACAATGCGTTTTAAACAATGCAAGCAATCTAAAACTATTCTGCTATCATAGCTGTAACAAATAAATCAATTTAAAAGACCGGTGAAATGAGAGTGTTTCTCCTGAACCACACCTTTCAATGTGAACAACAGGTCTACCCTCTAGATAATAACAATAACTTATTGCCTCAGACGATGCAAGCAATCTTAAACTATGCTGCTAACATAGGTGTAACAAATAAATCAAGGGCTATTCAATTTAATCTAGTTTTAGGAAATCTTTCACATTGGATCACGACGTTAATCTACAGCTATAGAATATTCAGCCTTCCGGTGCCAGTTGTTCCAAAACGATTATTGGCTAAGATCGGATTATATCTTAACTAGCTGATTAAACCGGGGCCCTAAGGCACGGATTTTATTTTATCCCATTTAGAACAACTGGCCACAAAACGACTTAAAATATTCCATTGATCAGGTACTTAGTTATATAATGTGAGACAATTAATGACATAGATCCTCTGCGAAAGGTTCCAAACAGCGAGTAGCCATTTTTGTTGGAGCACACATGATATTTAAAACGTGGCCCAAAAGAGCCATGCCAACGACATAACAAAGACAGATCTATCAAATATAGAACGTAAAGATTAGCATAAAATGCGACTTGGCTGAGTAAAATATAGATACAAAAAATACAGAGAAATGCCAGTAATTAAAAAAAAACAGAAGTAAAAAATAGGACATTTTCCATTCATAAAAGCTGAGAAAAAAATAGCCAAAAGTCACGCAATGTTAGTAAAGATGCTTCAACTACCCTCCACAATTCTACACAGAATACCCTTTTGTTGTTTTAAAGACTTCATTTAACTTATTAAACTTGTGTTTTGCGAGGTACAAATATAAGTTATAAAATCCGAAAAGTTTACATGAAATGGCATTTTAATATTTACCATACTGAAATACTGGGTCCACAGAAAGCAAATATATATGACATGCTTTTTAACCCTCCTTTATAAAGAAAAAAATATACAAACAACCCGAAAAAAATACAGATGGTTGGTACGAAACAAAGGAGGACAAACATGAAATATCGAAAAATAAATTTTAAAAAAATCTAAATCTATCTTAAATGTTTACAATAACTGGGACATACGAGAACTGTATACACTATAGTAAAATTGGTTTAAATTTTGACTGAGAGAAAGAAACAATATTGCAGAACGGGAATGGAACGTCAGAACCTGGACTATGGACAAATTTTATATCCGTGAAACTAAGCTGAATATAGAAACATCGCATCATGTGCAAGGTATAAAGATACACAATAGACATAGGGTAAACTTATAGTGGTGCTTGGTGGAGAAAAAAAGAACAAAGTCGACACATAGTCGAGAACAAAAACAAGATAACCTCAGACAGTTCTCTCGCGAGGTTATGTTCTGAAAGGCTGCTGTCACTATTAAACAGGTCTTTTTTTGCTGAAGCAGGATACCCAAGTAGTTCGATCAATTGATTGCCAATCAGTTTCTACCGGCGCCACAAAGTCAAGTAACTCCATTTGTGCACCTGAGCTAGTCTGGTCTGTACTGGAGAGATGAAGCGAGAGACGGAATCCCCCATTACATAGTTCGGAACAATAGCTCCGCATCGTATAGAAACAGTCTTCAAGGAAAGTAATAAAGCAGTTTCAGGTTGCTGGCCAAGTCACGAAGGACAGTGAGGTGCTGAGAAGAACATCAAAGACAAAATCGATCCTAGTGACAGCTAGGTGTCGAAGTAACCAACAACAGGCGGAATCAAAAGGATATAACGAAATGGCAGTTAGGTTGTGTATTATCGGCGAAGCCTCGTTGATGAAGGTGAATCTGAATTTAAGGCGAAAAGATCTATGAGCCGAGAGAACAGTGCGTGCGAGTGGAGAGATTTATTGATGTTTGGAACAAAGTCTGCCAAGTGACGATCACCTGTAGATGTGAGATGAGCTGTCAAGATTATATACCTGTAACGTCATTAACCGCAGGTAGATGAAGTGAGGTGTAAAGAGGAGAATCTAAGGGATCTTATATGTAATGTCATATACATATCCTTGGAACCAAGGGTTGTGATAATAAGAGAACAGCAACTGTCTTACAACACACCTGTGCCTTGTTATGGAGTGTTTAATCAAGATAGAGTACACCTGATCTGACACAGTGACACGGTTACTCACACGCCCCACAGAAACATCATTATCTTAAACCTAATTAGAAGAGGCGTCGCGAAGCACGAGCTACTTCTCAACACAACAAATACGATCGCATAACATTTTTCTGTTAGAAAACATTCCCCATATTTATTTATATTCTTTCCGTTTTCATATTTATTTCAATTTTATCAAGACAAATCTGTAATATTGTGTGAATAAATAAACCTAACCCTGAAAAAAACTTATTATACGTGTCGTGCAAAATATGCAATGTTAGAAATTCAAACAGGAAACTGATAAAAGTGTTATAAATGCATGCGGTATATGTTAGAAACATCATTCCGTGAAATGCCCTTAATACAGGGGAAGTTTTTAGTATCTGTTTTATATGCACATGCATCCCTTAAAAATAATATGTTGTTGTGTAGAATTTGGATTGACTTCAATAATTACCAGTCAAACAATGAGCACATGCAATCTATAGTACTATAGGCTTTCCCGTCAAAAGAGTAACAAAAACGAAGCCTTGCGAAAAAGTCCAAGAACACAAAATAGCAGATCTTACTGCACAATGGATAAGAGAAACGAAAGCAATGGCGCCTTTATGTTCCCGGCGATCTATTGAAAACGTCAGCAATGCCCTATTTTCCCCAACATGGTTTCTGGTTTATTGTAACATTCTAATTACCTCACATTTTGAAGAGTGCATTTGGTGCTGGTCTTAGAAGGCTTTATAAAGTTTACTTTGCGTGAATGGTGAGCACAAGATACGCCCGGATGAGCACACTAAGACTATTACACGTTCTTCTAAAATCTCTTTGGGCCTTCAACTATAAGTAGTTTTTATCATTTCGTGGTGTGTTTCTAATGCATTTGGTTTCTTGAAAAAAGTTTGCCCTGAGAGTTTACAGGTTGTTTCCTTTCAACCTCAGGTACTTCAAACAGCCCCAAATGTGGAGAACATCGCCATAGTGGGACTAGGGACTTCAACAAACAACATTCCTCGACTTCATAAAGACATGTTTTTGTACCTAAGTGAATAACATTGTACAGTCGAATGTTTGCCCTTGGCAAGCTCACAATGGGGAGATAATAAAACATCTTTAATACCAAACACAGGCCAAAAATCTGCTCCACTTAAAATAAAGGTGTCCATTTGCCAGCCAAGAACTATGCGGACCTTCTTACTGTACGTGAATGCATCACAAAAGCACTACCTCTGTAATATAATATGGCAGCTTATTACCGTTAACCGTCTGTTTACCATTAATACTGTCGGACTGAATTTATTAGCTAAAGTTTTCCAAAGGTATAAATTAAACTTATTTTACTTTATCTGCGAATCAACATAACCCCTTGATCTGGGTATTTTGCAAACAAAAAGGGATCATTTTTTTTCAAATCCGGGATGGATTTCACAATAACATCGGGAGGAATACAAATTTATTTCTATTTTTGTGACTCAGAGGCAAAGGAATTTGGGCTTGACGCTTCGTGACAATATTCAATAGGTGCTATGAAAACTGAGAAAGAGAAGGATGAACTGGTTTATAAACACTGTCAGGTCGTCTTCACGCTTCACGTTAAAATCGGGCTCAGTGAATGAGAACAGACAACATATCGTAACAATGAAAATGCTTTCCAGATCATTCCGAACACTTCAGCACCATATGCTCAATGTATACCCCCTCCCTCCCCGAGTTTGAAAGATGAATGCCGTATGTGGACAGCCAGACAGATAACACAGATACTACCTAATAATTTTTTTATAATATATGTGTGTCATCCACATTTATGTAAACATATATATATATATATTGAATAATTGAAGAGAAAAAAATGTGCTTGCCTCCACAGGGATTCGAACCCGGGACCTTTGGGTTACAGGCTGAACTCTACCCACTGAGCATAGTTATAAAAAGAATCTCATTCCTGCATGACAAGAATGGTTGAAAGTTTTCAAATAAACCGCTTGCAGCTACAATGTGTATCGGATCAACTAAATACCAACGGGTACCAGAGTTGGTAGGTCAGACACAAAAAAACAACAGTATCAATATGTGCTCTTCTTAGTTGCCTTATTACCTAAAGTTTTTTCAAATGTATTACCTCTTAAACTATAAGCCCAGGACAAGCATAGTTTGTCTTTTTTAATCTGCAATTATCGATTTTTGAAAATAAATTTATTAAACTATTATTATTTGACAAATCCTGGTTCAGCAAAAGGATTTGCAACATTACTAAATTTGACAAAGCTAAGCTAAGAGATAACAGTAGAGCTTTTTTGTTTTTTCTTACAAATTTTGATAATCAACTTTGTAAAACAAACATCCCTGTTTAAAATATATTTTGATTTGTGCATAAATCATTTGAAGACTTCCAAGCATAATCAAACTAAATATATAGCTGTTCAAGGCGCCTGGCCAACAGCATAAATCAAGATCATAAACGAGCAACCGGCCTTCGTTGGTGGTGAAATAGGAGAGAAAAGTCCTACTAGGTATTATATCAAACCATATCTGATTCAAACTGAATGGAAACCAGACGAAAATGACATCTACTCGACTGTGAAACCCTATCAAATGTACAATCTTGGCAATGGCCCGGTTGGTCCTTAACGCTTCAATGCTTTGTCAGATATCTCAAAGGTAAACTATCCAAGCGAACCTGTAAACATACTTTTATTGTAAATAAAAAGGCCCCTGACAGTTCAGAGTCTGGGATGACACTATAAAACGTTCCACCGTTTGACATAGCACATGTTTGACGCAGAAGTCGACTTCCACCACATTAAAGGTGTCAACTCAGATTTTCTTCTTAAACAATCGTGAGGATCGTAAATTTGGGTCTAAAAGAAAGAGAAAGTATAGCATACTATAAGGTCTTTAAGTTTTGGGGGAAAAAATGATCTAAAGACAGGCAAGACACTACTTGCTACAATTAATTCGTTTCAACATTTGCCATTAAGTCGCAAAATTGATTCATAGACTAAAAACAGAACAATCAAAAGCACACTGTTGACTTCAGACTACCAAGGCTTGTTGTTAAAAATGTTGAGCAACGCTGGAGTATTGGTACTTTCTAGGATTCTGTCAATGTCAAAATAACTTCGGAATAAAAACAAAAAAACTAGCTTTTCTAAAAAAAACAACAACTTGAATTTGCCTTCTTGCACCCATTTTGCCGTTTTACACAGAAACTATATGTAGTGTGCGCTACCCTGCAATGGTATATTTTTATATGTAAGGAAATAAAAGTTGCAAGTTTCTGAGAATTTCTGGTGTATTTTATACCGAAAGTTTGTTTTTTTTTGTTTCTTTGGGTGTTGGAAGGTAAATAGCTATATCAGGATGGTGCATTGTAAAATTTAATAGCCACGCTAACTTAGCCAACTTAACCCTAAAAAATGACACGTGCTGCAGTGTTTGAAAAATATTGTTACCCATCATGTGCCACAACAAATGTCCAATAAACCATTGCCCGTTACCCAGAGGGTAATGTGGATTTGGACCCATGCTTCTATGTGAATAAGTAAAGCGTCATTGTTACTTTTGCCGTATAGACGAAAATTACAGGAAAGTGACAACGAGAATCGGCTAAAATATTTCCATACCATATTCGGATAGACAGAACTGCGAACATACAAAGAACACAGTTCCAAAAAGGTAATCTTGACGAAAAGAAAAAAGGAAAAAGATACAAATTCTGAATGTAAAATTACCAGGAATTAGGTAAATTGTATGTTTATGCTACCTCAAAGATTTTATTACCTGAGGTAAGCGCAAACAATTGCAATTTGAATACATCAAAATGCAATAGAAAATACACAAATATGAGATGAAAATAACATACTGGTTCTTTCTTCGAAGGAAATGCTATGTGAATGGGTATTTTTCTACATGGGCGTCAACATGAAAACGAGGTTATGTGATGGATAAGAGGTAAACGGAGAAGTAAGAATCACAGGTAAAAAAAAAAGCACACCTGGGCAGGTAGTGATTCTGGGTTCTAGTTACCACATTTACAGCCGGTCTATTGTCTATTGATACAATAGAAAGTACTTTCCCATCGACAGGTACTGGATCTGCTCCTTCCTCTTCTATCTGCGATCTACTTAGTGGGCAGGTAAACGCATCCCACACCACAAAGAACTATGATAGATTACTCCCTCTTCAATGGACAGCATCAGGTAGCACAAGTTCATAACGCTTGCCACTAATCAATTCCCCCAGAATCCCACTTGAGTAAGAGGACGGGAAGAAGATAAAATGATTCAAGGGTAAAAAGGCTGTGCAGTGAAAAGATGTCTTCTCTCCCGACAATTAAGGGAATCCAGTAATAAAGACGGTAACCAGATAGGTAATGCTGCATCAGATCAAGAGACGCTTCAAGAAACAATATTGCATTAACTTGCTGCAGACACCTGTTCATTTACAGAGAGTTGGTACCATCAACAAGTCCTTCAGAAACAATGTTTCATTACCCCTATGGAATATCATCATAGTTTTTAAACACGCATAGCTCATAAATAAGGTAAGAACCCCAAAAAAGCCTGAAGATGGAATCCAATACAAATTGTCTGAGAGTCAAATTTTTTACATATATTTTTACAAGATGCTACCAAAGGAGTTTCTTTTAGTCTGTGGAGCTAAAACGCTTCTCACAAACAAAGAAAGAAATAAAACCCCAAAATAAGTCTGAAGTTGGAATCTAATATTTCTTGTCCCTGAACTGATTTTACATGTTTTTTTTACATATGGTTTTCAAAAATGGTATGGAAATGAGTTTCTTTAAATGTCTTAAATGTATTCTAGTAATAGTTGTATCAGGTTAGTTGAAGCCCCTTTAACTAAAAATGTAAAACATTGTTTGTCGAGGAATGGTAAAGCCTAAAAGCGAAATCAGTTTACTTGGCATTCGAAATCATACTTAATCTACAGTAAACCGGCACAGATAAGATAGAATAAAAAAAGTGTCAAAGATTTAAAAAATAAACAATACAGATAGAAAATATATAAATTTGAAGCATCCATCATAAGATAATTTAGATGATAAAACATTTGTGTTTTTTAACAGATCATTGGAAATAAAAGCAAATTTAGAAGCATGACAAGACATACAAAACATTGAAGATAAAATATCGATAATAAAGACAGTAACAATTTAGTTCCAAAATGAATATTGGAACAATGAGAAGTTTGTAAAAATAGTAAAAAATATAAAAATGCTAAATTAAAATGAGAAATGATGCAATCGTTAAAGCAACATATTTAAGAAATAAATAACACAATGATAATTACATAGGTGAATGATAATTTTTTTTTTTTAAAAGAGTGAGCTTTAATGTTAAGAGTCTTGCACAAGCACTTATTTTAATTGCTTGGAGGTTATACCATGCTTCGGGTAGTCCATTTATATGACAAGGGGGTCTCTCCTTGCAGGAAGGTCCATTCCACAAACAATACTAAAGAGTTGCTTTGCGGACATATTGATATTATTTAAGACATCTTCCAATACAGAAAATAACTGTTGCACTAATGGTAATATTTTTATGTGTGTAGTACTTTCAAAGCTTGGGCACATCCATACAGGAACAAAATTCATGACCTTTGAAGTCAGGCACCAAAATGGTGGCAGTAAAATATTTCCAACATGGATCCCTCATGTGACGATTGTTATCAAAAACAGAGGGGGATAGAGGTCAATTTATCATGAAGCCAAGCACACAAACTTTTCTTTTTTGCTTTAAAATGTTACTTTTTATTTTTAAATAACATAGTCTACCTGGGATACGATGAATATTGAATATTTTGATACTGTATTTGATGTTTAAGTCAAATCTGCAGTGACAAAGCAACTTGTAAATTTGATTTCTTTAACTCCTGCCAAAGAATTAATAGGTCATCTATTGATGGTTGCATTATAAGGAAAACACACCTTTGATACACAAGAAATCAAACTTGCAAAAAAGATGTAAAATTTAAAAAGCATGTATGACAAAATCCAAACCACGGCAGAAGATTTGACAAACTTTAACATTAGCATAGATATAGAAATGAAGGCAATTAATTGGAGGGAATAAAATGTTATCAAAGATACAAATCTACCTCCAATGAAAGAAAGCCAGAAATTTGATAGCCACCAAGTAGATAGCAATCTCTGTGGAGTCTGTTCTGATCAGCCATATTTGTTTTTTATCAGATTTTGCTTCATATGGATCAGGTGTCTTTTAAGTTTTCAGACTTGTGGTCATCTTACAAAAACCCTACTCAGATCTGGCTTCCAAAGATAAGCAACATTGGCACATGTCACAAATTAATGACTGTTACTAAGGCAACGACAAACAGACATTCAACTGGTGACCATGGTAATATAAACAAATTAGGTAAAGCTTGAATTGGTCACTCACTGAAAAAAATGCTGCAGAATTCTAAATTCTAACTATATTAGAAACCTGAGTACAGTACCCTTGGAATATACCAGAAACCAGAGTATACTGACCTCTGATTATACCAGAAACCTGAGTATATTGATCTCTGATTATACCAGAAACCTGAGTATACTGACCTCTGAATATTTCAAATACCGGAGTACTGGTACATAGGGCCTAGCCTACTGATCTCTGAATAAACCAGAAACCTGCACATGCACTAGTATTTCGGCTTTCTTTTAAAGGTAGAAAAGTATCTTAAATGATCAATCCCTCTTGGACAAAAGTTAGTTGTTTTTCTTTTTACAAAGTTAGTATAAAAAGGCATGGACACGCTTTTAAAAAGGCACTTTTTTGGAAAGGACGTATATTGGAAAAAGTACATCAAGCTTTGGTCAAAAATATGATAGTTAATGGAAATCAACATTTATTAAAAGATGAATTGTTACAAAATAGATAAACTTAAAAATGGGGGCATGTACAAACCAACCATTCACACCTCCTTAAGCTCTAAGAGAATAGTTCCACAAATTTACACAATCACACTGTTTGAATGACAGATTGAGCATAACAATTTCACCATACCCTCTTATAAATCAACTTTTTCATTGTCACGATTTTGTCCACTAGTTTTTTTAAAACTGAAATTCAGTTATTCTATCTTAGATCAATGGGAAAATTCTATTCATGCAAACATTTTTGAGATTCAACTTTCAGCACTTCTAACAACAACAACAACATAAGAACATATAGAAAACAATTTATATCACAGTTTAAAATAGATTTCAATGATATGACCTCCAGGGATAAAACCAGTTCAAATCAATTGAAATCATTGGTACCAAATCTAACATTAAATGAAACAATGAAGATGAAATGATCAATGAAATCACTGCCTTGAAAGGTCACTCAACATACTCACTGTCACATGATCGTCATATGACCACAGTGTCACATGACATTGTCAACATTTTGTCCCTCCGAACAAATCCTCTTTGAGTAAGCACTATACATGTTTGCTGTAGACATTTTTGGGATCACAAAATTCTGTTGAACAGTCCATTCTAGTGGTCCAAGTGAGGTTATATTTGTGACATTGTTAACAATAAAATTTGCACCTTGGTTTGTATTTGATATTGTCTCAAAAAGAAGGAGGGATCAAAGATCTGTTGTGGCATGTCTTTTCATATGTAGCGCTAAATGATCAGATCTCGAAAAACATCTCTCACAAAATTTACATTGGAATGGTTTAGCTCCGGTGTGTTTCCGATAATGTCGAGTTAGTTCGTCTGAGCGGGCAAATCTCCACTCACACCCTTCCCAGGTGCACTTGTACGGTTTCTCACCTGGTAAAATAAACATAAAAAAAAGGTTAATTAGTAGAGAGCAATGTTACTCAAATAAAAGTGAATGAAATGCACAGGAGAGGGAAAATATCGAAAAAGAGTGGTAAACA
>JARFOD010157075.1:0-12191 GCA_031763545.1 Mopalia muscosa | reverse complement strand
TAATTTATATTTTAAAAAAAACGAGGCATTTTACTCAGCCAATTAATTTATTGAGTCTTATAGTTATTGCGCTTCGAGAAACAAACAATGAAAAATACAGTCTATTTTTTCTGTTGCGATATTTTTAGAAATAATAATTGGATTTTCCCTACATTAAAATGAATTTAATCCTGAGTATTCAAACTTTCCAAGAATATATACATAAATATAGTACAGACTTATGTTCTTCTGCATAAGGGACTGATTGCAACGGGTGTTATGAAAATCGACCAAAGAGTTCTGGCAAGAAAATAACACAACTGTAGTTGAAGTAAGTTAATTTCCATCCTCGGTCTGCCTTTTCCTTGAATTCGGCCTCTATCGACTGTTCATTTCAGGTAAACACTACAGCCTCTCCAGCATGGTGTGGCTAGTTGTTAGTAAGCTTTCTGAACTGCTTTGTACAGCGTCTTTCTGTGTTCATGTTTGTCATTGTTTGTTCTTGTGAGATATGTCGAATGTGGTTTTCTCCATCTATCTGACTTTCACGTGGAAATATAGGCGAAATAACTGTAGTGACGGGGTTAAACTCCAGTTCAACACACATTGAAACACACAACCTATTGTGGTAACGGTTAAACACAAATGACTTAATATACCGCCCATTCGTTTAATTTTACATTCTCATTAAACTAATAAAGAGATTTATATGGATAACAACTACTTGGTTAATTTTTCGCAGAAATAAACAAAGAAGTTGTTTTTCTAATGCATCGGGTCAACACTACTGTGTTACTTAGCGCTGGAGGAAGATAAACTTTCCAGCTTTATAACAAAACTTCACATTTAATCGGTGTGCTAGTGTCCATTATTGTAAGAATATACACCGCCATCATATAAGTGAAATACCCTTGAGCACGGCGTTCAACATCCATCTATAATACGCTAGCTGAATACTATACCACTATTCAATTGTATCACAATGTTCTCGCATGGGGGAGAAATCTGAGAGAAATCTGAGGGAGAAACACATAAAACAGCCCCCACAAGGTATTAAGTAGGTCTGTTAATTGACGTTTCAAAAGCCTTTGATAGGGTTTGGCACCCGAGCTTGTAATCAAAATTAAAATCCATAGGAATGGAAGGCGGTCTCCTTCAATGGTTGGAAGATTACCATACGAATAGAAAACAAAGAGTTGTATTGCTCGGCGACCAATCATCTCTACAACATCTGCATTCAAGCGTACCTCAAGGGTCCGTCCCGGGGCCCCTTCCTTTCTTGAAATTTATCAACGACCTACCGGATGAGATTAATAACATCTGTATGTTTGCGGATGACACATGTTTGTATGTATTCTCCAAGACCATCTATCTGATCCTGTAACTCAATAAAATATAAAGCATTACCTTGACATTATTGCATTTTGGTCAGATAGATGGTTGTTAGACTTCAATGTATCTGAAACAAAGTCACTCCTTGTTTCCAGGTGCGGGGATCCATCCAACATGACTGCAAATCTACTGCTTTATCTACTTACACTACTCAGAAACATCTCGGTGTAACTTTGTCGAATAACGCGTCTTGGAGTGAGCACATTGAAAATATTATTTTAAAAGTTACAAAAAGGTCATCTCTATTTCGATCGTTAAAATATAAATAAGACAGAAAAAACATTAGAGATCATATATAAATCCTTCGTAAGACCCTGCTTAGAATATGCAATAGACTTGAACAAATACAGAAATAATACAGAAATAAAAGCATAACTGACTCTGACATATTTGGTTACAAATTAAGGGTTTTTATTCAATTAAAAAAAACATGTACCTGGTATAATGTAGGCCCAAGAATAGAAAATATTATATTGTGTCGACTTAGAAATGGATGCAGCTCTTTGAATGATGATCTTTTTAAAAACCATTTATTACCAAACCCAAAGTGTTCGTGTGGTCTCAATAATGAAACAGCTGAACATTATTTATTATACTGCCCATTGTATATAGTATATCGAAATAGAATGTTGGCGGATATCTCTGTGTCTGGAAACATTACGGATATTAATCCGACACTATTCTGAAATGGGATGTCACATCATCTGTTGAAATAAACCAGTCTATTGCAAAGTTATGTTGTATGTATATTAAAGAAACCAAACGTTTTTCTTATGCAATATAAGAATAAAGTTTACAAATAATATTGTCGATCCGATCTAATTTGTTTACAAGGCTCCCCACGCCACTCTATAACTTGCAATTTCTTTCACTAGATGCCTGCACACCTATTTAAGCTGTATTGATTTGTTGAGCTCTTACCAACCACTGTAAAACACAACAAAATATGGCAACGTTTTGAGTTGTGAAGCAATATGAGCTACGCTCAATGCTCCTATATAAATAAAGTAAAAAAGTAATATCACAGTACTAGTAAAAACCATATCAAACGATGCTAGGCCATTATTATCAATACAACGCACTCCATGTGTACAGATGGTATAGCAATCCAGTTCATTAGAAGTTTTCAATAAGTTAATGGCCTCCACGCGTGACTGGCGCCTGGTCGTGGTAAAGGGAACTGGTTTACTTTGATTAAAAGGAAACAACCTGACCTCCATATTCAACTGTGATTTTTTACTCATGCATTATATATTGTAACCTACGTGACATAGATGTAGGAACAGGAAGTGAAATACTTGAGCCAATAAAATACTCTCCTAAAAGATACGACAGTTCTGCTCCATCACTTATGTGAACTACATATAAGTGAGTAGGGACGTGATATAGATGTATTAACAGAACATAAGACCCACAGTATTTCTGAACTGGTCTATTAATACTACAAACATGACAGCTTCTTTCAGCTATTATCCATTGATCAAATACATTAGCTATATTGGAAAGATGCCTTTCCTGATACCAGTGATTTCAAACGAAGGTACGCTCTTGACGAGGGACGATTCTCATATTGGTGTATTAAAGGCGTTCTTCGTGTAAATAAAGCTATGCTTTTATTATTATTTAATAAATATGATTTTTTTTAAATCAATAAACCTGTACAGCAGCCCTATTTGCATGTGAGTGTTATTGAAAACTACTGCCAAACACTTTCGTATTTGTATTTCCTTAACTTTGTTTGAATGTTTAAGGCACCTTCTGACATTTGTTTATTGAATATGAAAGCATATCATGTGTACGTATTTTGGCATATATTAGTGCGACATCGTACTATAACTATAGTTTCCTTTTTTCCATAACGGGAATGAAAAATACATTGAATTAACTGAATTAGTAAATCTCTGTTAATAGAGCATCAATTTTCAGCTCCCACGGATAGTCACGTGACTCAGCGTGATTTGGAAATCCAATAAAACTCATTTCGGTTATCGTTTACATTCTTACCTAATATAATTCACTTGCTTGTGTAGCTTAATAATCCAAGGGATAGATTTCAGCACAAATATAACAAGTGGGAAACTGTAAATATCTACATTGGAGACGTTTCACAGGCGAGAGGTCAGAATGGGCATTTCTACATGGCAAATCACAGATTGACCATTTCAAGTTTTCTATGGCTTGAGATGACCATTGGGGAGTAGGCTATATGTGGCCGTCTCAGGAATAACACAATGGACTATGATAATTACACCATTTTCAAAATAGTACATACGCCACCTTGCTTAATATCATAAATTACAGGAATTCCAATAAGAAAATGGACATAAGGAGGCAACTTTAAGGCATCCCAGGTGGTACATTTAATCCCAGTGTTATAAAAAATACTGAGGACTTTTTGATAAGTTATCTGAAATTAAGGTTGATAAAGACGTCATATTAGTTACACTTAACGTAGAATATACGTACATAAATATCGACATTGGGACAGGACTGCGTTGTTTGAAAAATGCTTCTAATCGGTATCCCAACCCCGTCGGCCATCGTCTGAGATATGGTACTGTAACTGTTGTCGCCCAGCTGGAAATGTAATGATTTCGAGTTCAATTAAGGGTTGTGCTGTGGGTAAAAGGTTTAGCCTCAACTTTGCTACCATTTTTATGACAGAATGGGAACATAAAGCCCTTTAAAAGCGTGCTAAACAGTCCCTGTGGTATATTAGGTATTTGGGTGGCATAATTACACTCCGGCCGCATTCCACAGATAATAAGAATCTATTCTCTGCTACTCATTATCAGCTCAATCCGAACATAACCCCCAATTTTAGCTTTGATAGCGTAGATTTTTTTAGATGTTACGGTATACATGGGTCCTAATTTACATACAGTTAAAATCCTTTTATCCTTCACATACCTTCAAGGGAATTATCAAATCACAATGTTCACGTCTCACAGAGGTTAAAGCTCTCTTGCTACCTTCAATTAGGCTTGTACTGCTGTCTTTAAAGCCCTTATCCCAAGACCATATTCTAGGCGGCTTCGACGCTAAATCAAGTTCCAAACCTTCAGACAACCGAACAGTTTGAATTTAGACTAAGGGCTAGAATCCGCTCATAGAAGAAACAACCACAATCGCCTTGTAACAGCGCCAAACAGTTCCTCTAACTGTATGAAGGCGACACGCAAACTAGGTACTAACTTACCAGATAAGGCTTCCTTTGTCGGCCAACAAACTAGAAATGTTATTATTTGGTAGACTGTTTGAATCTTGATTCGGAGAGTATGGTATATATTATAACTTGTAAGAAGTGTCTAAAGCAATATTTTCAAAGCAAAATCCCTTTTGGGTAAGAGACAACATTCATTTAAGCTCTATTATCCCCAATAGCTGAACATTTCTGTCTCCCTGGTCATTCGGATAAAGATCATTTTGAAATCATGCTGCAAGAAAAAAAAACAATTTCTTCCTTCTAAAGAAAAACCAGATAAAGACATTAAAAAAGACATAATTCCCTTTGTTTTCCAACATGACCAGCCAAGAACCCAGTTTACTAGTTTCTTTGTACAGGAATATCAAAATCTTAACCTTTCTCACAAAGACTCATACAAGAGCATACAAGAGAAGATAAAAAGGACCTACATGGTAACAATGATTATCTTTAACAGATATATTCGTAGGTTAATGAGAATTTCTATAAAATACCAATTTGTAGGCTAAATTTTTCCTAACCCATGCCGGGTATCTTGTTGACTACATATAACGTATAATATTTTATACACTACATTCATGGTCATTGCTTCCTTTTGAGTTGTCTGTAGGTTACCCAAAACACAATTCCAGGTTCATTGAGAAACTTCTCTCTGGGAGTTTATATAAAATATCAGATGAATCATCGATTTTAATTAATCTACATCCCTGTGCCAGTGCTTTATCGAAATAAATTACACAAGTTATCGAAAAACTAGTGTTTTTTTACAAATATATACTACTGACTTGGTATTTAAGAGGTAGTTTGTTTCGCTATGTTTATATACTGTGGGTAACATTTGACTTGGATTGAAGAATGTTTCTCTGTTTGGTGATTGGTCTGTTACACGTTACTAGGTGATATTGGTTCAATACATAACTTCCGTATAAAACCATTGATGAATTTGTCCCTCTATACACTATTTCTTAAATATCCGTTAATGTTTTAGCCCAATCTTTTTCTGAAATCATCACTACCTTTATAACACGAATAACCACCTGTTTTCTCGCTAAATGCAATCAGTCAAGATAATAATCGATTGAGCAAAATCGGACACGCGTGAACATTATGATATATCACATTTGGCATTTAGATGTTGTGTAATTTAGGAGTGGTTATTAACCTATACGAAATAAATGGTTTCAACGAATGTGCAATAAAAAAGCAATGGTATCTTTGTTTTACAGCACACTTGGGGAATAAAATTACAGTACGATGCGTTGCTCACTGTTGGTGGCAAACAATAACATGGAACAGAAACACAGCGTTTAGCATTGCAACTAGTTGAGCAGTCAAAATGAAACACCATAAATATTATTTTAATGAATATTATATTAACTGTGGAACAATGAAAAAAGACCAACACTTTCCGGTGTGGGGACATTTCAATGCCTACATGAAAATCTTATATAAACTGTGTCAGATTAAGACTTCATAATTCTTTCTTTTGAACATATGCACAAAACGACAGTGACATATTTGCCATGTATAAATTCTCTGTAGGAAATTGCCGAGTGAGCGGTTTATGAAGGTTATTACAGTGAGAAAAAACTGTCTGACACAATATTATAAACGAGACTCTTTACGCCGTTGTGTCCCCAAAACCTTTCCTACATGCCACAAGCGCTGTCCGACAGATGCAGATGTTTTAGAAAAGACGCTGTTTTAAAACCGATTTATAACATTGGCATTTGGAAAGGAATATCCAATCGGAATTCTCTAAATGCTATCTGCAACACAGATAGAGGCTTGGACCGATGCCCTTTTAGGGAATCTTTGTAGGGAAGTATTGCTTGCTGCAATTTGAAAATGGATAATTGTTCAATGATAGGTCGATCACTATTAAAATGGTATGTTACCAGTTACATGTATCAAAGACTCAATATCGCTATCCATAGTTTCTATGCGCGGGCAAAATGATTCACTAAAACTGCACATATATTAGCGACAGAAACACATTGATGATCATTTTGTATCGATGGGATTTTGACACTCTGTATGTAACCTGAGATAACATTAATCACTTTTAACCGGAAAAGAAGAGGACACTTTGGAACAGTAATTTCTCCAACTGTCTCCACGGGCAGATTTCATAACCTGTTGTGCTGATGCTTTCTATCTTTAAAATATAATTATATCTTCATACAGACCTGAACATCTAGCTTTATTTTTGCCTCATTGTATATTAGAAATCATCAACCAGGAAGTGCGCCAGGGAACTTGCGGCTTGTGAGAGTGCATATTTGTCCGATGTGTTCAACCAAAGAACATACCTGCATCAAACTGCAAGAGAAATTTAAGTCTCGCAAGCCTTAGAAAAAAATAGTCATTCAGCCATATTAACTGTCCACCTTGGAGAAATATTGGTACTGTCATACACTGGAAAACAATCAAATGACACATCAATAGAGAAATGATCATGGTGACTCAGTATCTGCGGCCCAATATAATCTAGAAGGTAAATCCTAAGGCTAAATTAAACTATGTACAACCCAACATGATATGTAGAGGACATTCCTTTAGCAAAATAAAAAAGAAAAAAGAAGAAAAAAAAAAAGAGAGAGAGTGAAAAAAGTCCCGTATATATAGAACTGAACTTAAGTGTATATAACAATCAAAGACAGAAATGAATAATAAAGAAGGCAATTACATAAAGGCCACCTTGAGCAAAAGGACCGAGGCTTTGTGAGAGTGGGCCATTATCAGTAACTCGCTGAATCAGCACAGAGCTTATGTATCATCGTTCAGGGACAGTTTCAATAAGATTTGAATGGCCTAACCCTTTAAATACCAACAGCATCAGCATCTAGCAAATGTCAATTAATGTTCTCATGAATCAGGAATGATGGGCAGCTATCTCAGCGAGCATCTGCTATATAGTCTCCAATGTCAATTCATATTAGACTCTATAAGAACAGAAATAACCATACCACTAGGTTGACCGAATGACGACTCATTTATCAGTCTGATATAGCACGTAGGAAAACATTAAACACAGGGAAAGACTCAGGAGTCAGGTTTGATCGTGCATCTAATCTTACAGACTAACCTCAACTATGAAAGTAGCGCATGTGGATGGGTATCGATATCAAAACTAAATTGATACAGCTACTGTTAAGTTATCCTCGTGTAGGTCTACCTTTGAAGAATCAATGTCCAGATTAGAGCCGTCCCTTAACCCGTTATAGACAGGAAGGTCGGTAGCCAAGATACATAAATGTGTGCGTGTGTGTGGGTGGTTAGAGTGGAGCCGGGCCCTTAACCCGTTATAGACAGGAAGGTCGGTAGTCAACATACATAAATGTGTGCGTGTGTGTGGGTGGTTAGAGTGGAGCCGGGCCCCTAACCCGTTATAGACAGGAAGGTCGGTAGCCAAGATACATATAAATATGTGCGTGTGTGTGGGTGGTTAGAGTGGAGCCTGGGTAGGTGCTTCGCTTTTTTATGAACACGGAATGCAAACAGACGAATAAATGCGGAAGGCGGAAACTGTTCCATTTACCCACACTTTGGAACTGTATACGCTTTCCCCATCTCACTGTGTTTTTTTAATTGCAGCAAAATGGTAGACAAAGAACAGAAATCTAAAAGTTTTAGACTTCGTGAATAGTTTCAATAACAATGCAGATTATATTCAGAATGTTAATTAACCCAGGAAATTTCTTATATGTTGGTAGAGTAAGTCGGATTCCTACAAAATTACAAGTCATGCTAACTGTATAAATCCCATTTGGCTTGGTATAGTTGAAATTAAATATTTTATTATTGACGGTTAAATTCACAGAAATCAAAAGAAAAGCGATGCTACGGTGTTGCAAAAAGCAAGCCTAATGATATTGCATCCATATGAGTGGATGTCGGCCCAATATGTGAATGAAATCAGATTTGACGACACTGGTAAAAAACAAAGACACGAAAGGAAAATAACAGGGTACAATATAAAGACATCGGAAACGGATCAGCATTTGTCTTTACTTTACCATGAAGCCCCCAGCCCAAACAGCAGCGGCATAAAGCAATATTGTTTAGCTCAATCGTCACCTGCGGCTGATCAGCAAAGACGCTCGCTTTCAAGAAAATGACGTAAAGTAAAATCATCCTACTTCACCAAGTTGCGAGGCAGGAATATATGCAAACAGACATTGAAAAAAAAGTTTTTTAAGTGCGAATCCATGCAGGCCATGCTGGGCACAATATAAAGGTCTTACTGAATACCGACTTCCATTATTGTATAGAGGCTCCCAGCTTACAATACTAGCTAATTAGATAGAAATAACAAACTGGAAATATAACACAAAATTGGGACATTTGCTGAGTGATCGAGTTCAATTTCAAAATTTGTATTCGAGAATGGCTGTGAGTGTAACAAACATTAGCCATAATGCTTCTTGTGCGACAAAATACTGAGTTTGGTTTCAAAAATTAAAAGTCAAATTTAAGAATATATACAAATGAGATTTGTTTTCTGTCAAAGAATAACACAATTTACAAAAAAAATTCTAGTCCTGTATCCAAACTCATAATGTGGGCAATCATTCGAACACACTTATTAATATTATTGAATGTGTCAAAACAAATGATGCGAGAACAGTACTAGAAAAACACATATAAAAATATTTGGACATCAATATTCTGCTAAAAAAAATGCCTTTTAGCATAATTAAAGGCAAGTTATGCTTTTAACAGTGGTTACCGAAATCCAAATAGGCCTATCAAAATGTGTTATTTACAAATATCACGAAAGGCCCATTTAACCATCAATATATGCTGTAAATAATAAATGTAAAAGTGCGTCGCCTGACTTTCGTTATGTCTGATTAAGTGAGGAAAGTAAGGTCTGTTGTTACTTTAACTCTTCCTACTATAGCTTTTCTATACTTCCGGCCATTTTTTTTTCTTTACTTCTGGCTATTTGTTTTCTACTCATCCAGTTATTTGTTTTCTACTCTTCCAGCTATTTGTTTTCTATACTTCCGGCTATTTGTTTCCTGCACTTCCGGCTATTTGTTTTCTATACTTCCGGCTATTTGTTTTCTGCACTTCCGGCTCAACGTTTACTTTCTATACTTGGATTTAGTGCTGCGCTATTATTTCACCTAATTTCTTCACGATGTAGCTCCAATTTTTCACTTCTTTGACTATTTTACCTTGTCAGTTGATTCGTGCTTTACCACTGGCTGCCACAGGTGTTGATTGTTTGGTTAATTACAGTTTTATGGAACCTCTAAGTCACGCCCTGAGTTCCGCGATTTTCACGTAATTCATGCAATTCCCTCTCCTTCTGGTAACTCCCTACAGTCCATTTAGCTCAAGCATCAACTGACAGTTAAACATATGGGAATAGACCCTTTCAATCCTAGACCTGAAACCAACAACTATATATGCTTTTCCTCTTCAGGGTCTGACACATACTTCTTATAATTCTGTTAAGGCTGATGGTGAGCATTAGATGCGTGGAATATTTTTGTCAGGGCTGATATAATGCCTGCCTTCGTTTGATGGTTTTACCAGAAAAAAAGTTTCAGTCACATCGTCATTCTTCCACATGTCTCACGTGAAGTAGGGGGAGGGGAACGTGTTTGCCCACTCGAAACACCATCAATTGCCACATCAGATTTCTCTTGAGTTATAGCTATATTTATTGTTGGAAACGACAGCCCACGTTCGGCTATGGCCTACCATTGTAATTCCAAGTAAACATAATGAATGCACATGGGGAATAAGGTTGAACAATGAGTCAGTGCAAAGACAAATATTACCACCTGAAGCAACGTTGTTAAAATATTGCTTTTAGCCAATGTCGTTAAGCCGCGTCTTTGAAATGGTCTGTTTTTACTCCACAAGGGGTAAATTGATATCTGGGTCCTCATAAAATAGAAAGAAGCTCTCCTGTTTTATTAACATACTTTATGCTTTGTGTATCGTGTCCTCAACACTATAATTAGTTGATACTCCGACAGATCCAACGAAATAAATTTCCTTCCGGACGCACAAAGTATTTATAAATCAAAATCATGTTGATGGCATATTATATAATTCAAGACAAGCCAAACATCCAGTCGTTGGTCGTAGCTATATATTATTAGTTTTGTGGCAATGGAATATCATAACAGCTTAACAATTAGCTGAAGTTATAAGCTACACGCGTGTTTCATATGATAATATGGCTACAATAACTGTTCTATATGCCGATATTACGCTTTCCAATCGTGAGAAATGCAACTCAGTTGTCCAGTATATTACACTATTAAATGTACATGACGCTTTTAGGCCAATGAATACACGTGGACAGACGTTAAATCTGTCATCGTGAACATACATGTTCTTGGACGGATTATCTTGACGGCGTGAAAACCATTGAAATCAAACCGTTATTTAAACTACACTGACTGAACACACGTCATTTGATACACAAACATGGACCTGTTACCATATTTAAAACAAAAGTAACAACAATTTCAACATGAGAGTATATTGGGCTATTTATGTTGACTAAAATTTGCCATTTTTTAAAAAACTGAACGCTCATCAAATACACACAACACTGTTTGACATTGCGACAAAGTTTTAACCCGCGAGAAGGTTTGGACCCACGCCAGTTTTCATCCAAGATACGTAGGCATTGTTAATTACTAGCTTGTTATCTTTATCTTTTTCTATTCTCTCATTATTCGTATTACCATATAGGGTACGTTTTTTCCGGTTATTGAAGTGAAGATCTCTTGACGCAAACTTATAGAAGGTGGCGCCATCTGATGGCTGTAATAGGGCTTTTAAATATGATTTTTCAGCTTATTTTGTTGAAGGGCCACTGTTTTCCTGAAGTGAATTGCCTATGAGCACGGTGTTGTAACACCAACAATTGAACTCCTATGGGGCCCCATCTACAACATACACGTAAAGGACCTATAGCAAGGTGTTACATTGAGCTTTGGGTTTCTTCTTGAATGTATCAAACGATATAGTTGAGCTATTGATGTGTTCTAGACACCTGTTTGATTTTTGTGTGTGTGTGTGTGTGCTATAACTCCACACAAGATTGCCAACCAGAGAAGATAGAGTTGTTATCCACCAGGCAGAGTAGCCTATTCAACTAATAACACCACTGTCTTGAGCACGAATCTCCACAGAAACGAAACGGAATTTCATCCATCGCAGTCACATGACTCCCCCAAGGGAGTGAACGTGTTTGGATTAAAAACGATACTATATTTAACTAAACGTTTTCATTAAATATTAAAATCTCTGTATTTTGCTTTCGTGTTATGCAAAATGGAAACTACATTTGTGTTAACCTATCTCAACGATACATTAGTTGAGCAAACAATGGCATTCTAACTGGTAATTAAAAAATCAGGAAAAGGTATATGTATAGGCTACCACCCAAAGTTTTAATATTCATATTCTTTACCAGGGTTTTTTTTAACATCTGCGACATGACACTTCAGTATTACTCTGTATTACTATTTCTTACTACATCTGCATCACGTCCCTTCAGCAATATTCTGACTTAGTGTATCTGTTTACATCTGCATCACGTCCCTTCAGTAATATTCTGACTTAGTGTATCTGTTTA
>JARFOD010157053.1:0-12192 GCA_031763545.1 Mopalia muscosa | reverse complement strand
GGTTCAAAAAGGGTTTACCTTACATCGTAGACGATCAAAATGTTCAGTACAATTCTCTTTCCGCCAATTTCTACCACCGGAGTGGAAAGCCAAGTTGCTGGTAAAGGAATCGCTCTCGCCACAACATACTTGTTTCCAGATAGGTGGTGCTAGTGTCTTGTGCGCTGAAAATGGAAATTTCATTTTACCCCGAGGTTCCATTATGCCCCCTGTTCACTACTCATTTAAATATGTTTAAATCGAACCGATGAAAATAAATACAGTTGATTTAAAATAATGCAATTTAGTTTTAAAGTACACAGAGGTCTACGGAAATGCATAGTTCCTTTCTAATTTTAAAAGACTGAATGCACTGTCACTAATTCATACTAAGGTACATAGAAATGTGTCATTCACACAACAAACAAATATGGAATATTGTCAATGGCGCTTTCGTCACACTATCAAATCTCTGGTTAGTTGATTATCGCAGTAAAAAACAATTTAAAAAAAAAAAAATTATGTGTGTCTATTAAATTAATTTTTCTGGTCATAAATGTAACACGGGAGAGATCATTTTACCCCGAGAAATTGCCATGGTTATAGACAATGATTCGACAACTTTTCTGACATAAATCGTCTCATTTGCTGACTAACTTGAGCAAAAATATTTTCTTATTAATTTTTTACCGTGTCCCTTCCACGGTTCCCTAGAAATCCCTCATGGCTAGCAGAAAACAAAATCAAACTACCGTTGTTGATAAAAGCCCGGTTGTAGGTGTCTATTTTTCAGTTTTTCGGAAATATATAAAACAAACTCTTCAAACGTTTTACCGACTGTACTGTAAATCTTACATTTTCTATGTTTATTGTTGTGTTAAAGTGTTTATTTTTCAGCTGATATGTTTTATTAAAACGTTTAGATGCTAACAATATGTTTATTCTTCCTACTGCTATGTGTTGAGGTCTTCTACATAAACATAATATTTAATCTTGGTTCTATGTATGTAAAGTCCAGCGGCTGGTTGCTCGAAGCGCTATTAAATTTAATCCGCTATAAGATGACGTAACGTCATGTTTAAGTTCTATCTCTATAGGTATGGCTATAAAACATTATTGTGTTTAAAAAGTGTTACTGTCTTGCGTTTATCATTGCCTTTAAAACCTAAACGTTTTGATTTACAGTGTATCCATTCAAAGACTTCATCCCACTTCCTAAACTTGTAGGTAAGTTATCCATATATGAAATAACAACTGCTATACTTTTTGACTCAACTACGATTGGTTTATCATTTGTGGTCCTTTCGCATTACATTCTAGACAGTGTCTATACGGCATACATTGTCAGACACCCTACAAATAACAGTGAGATGATTCCATCCCTCTAAACAGATTTAACTCATATAGAATTATCAAACATAAACTAGTTTTTCGCATCGCATTCCACTGTGCCCCCCTCCCTCTGGGCCCTCCTCCCCCCAAGGATTAGTATTATTACTTCACTGTAACGTACAGAAAGTATAAAATCAAATTTAATGATTTTAGAACTATAGAAGTATGGCGATTTGCTTGTCGCAAACAGTCGGAGAGTCCCAAGAGGTACACATATATGCGCATCTATTATTTCATTGCAGTATATGCGTTTGCAGTCGTGCTTAGCGTGTCTGTCATGGTCACTGATTCTCCTTCGATATACCGCTGATAGGATCGGGTCCACTTGTTTACCTCAGATATACCATAAGGCAGAAGATATGGCTTCAGCAATCACGATGGTGTTTTTTATGTGGTTCCAAAGCGGTTTGCTGCCGTATTTACATGTAAGTACGTCCGAGTAATAACTTAGCAACCTGTCGTCAACTATTAAAGCGAAAATATCCTGAAATACGACTGTAAACCCCAAATATAAAAACAAAACAAATCCATTGAAACCAAGAACGTGTGGCTCGACTGCAGGTATAGGTATGTTTAGTGATTTAATAATTTGATTGAAAGGAATATGGTAAATTGATGACAAAGATGAACTAAGGCACCACACGGCTAAACCATACAGAAACTAAGAGTACGCGGACCTTTCGAGAAAAGTTTTGACAACAGCACATTTTCGACGAAATATTTGAGGGGGTGATGATAGATTTGACATTGTCACAATTACATGATCTATATCACAGATATACTGTCTAACAAGTTACGTTACGGATGATTTAAGGCGATAAGTCTGTCTCGTGACTTCTGTTTGGCTAGTTATAGCGTTTAAACGGAACAAAATGTGTAATCGCTCTGCAATACTGGCTTGTGGCGTTCGGCATGTTAACTGTGTCAGAAAGTTCAGTGTATCAAATATTCCTGCGCATTAAATATTTCTGCGCCTTATTAATTGTAGCAGGTAGGTGCAAACAAACGTATTTAATATGGGTTCTTGTTATGATAGACTATCCGAGATACAGAACTCTGCATCTGTTGTTGGACCAGATTTTGAGACTACAGCTCACCGTGTGGCTGGTGTTTAAACCTTTATAGCATGTAATACCGGTCTTTCGTACCTCTGTTGAAGCAGGGATATATACTTGATTAATTATATATCGCTGGTTGAAGGTAGCTAGCAGGTAAATGCCACTTCGTCATTACTACTATATGATTTATTGTCAGATGATCAGATTCATTGTTGTTGTTTTTTTTTTAATTTTTTGTATTAAATAAAATTGCATGTTTTCAGAGCTGCACAGATTTATGATTAAATTAGTAGTGGCACTAGCCTGCAGCTTCCGAAAACTATAGCTATAAATGGATTTAACCTTGAGCTAGTCAAATAGCCCATGGTTAGAATACCTAGATATTAAATCAGTACCGGTATCACGAGATCAAGTTTTTTTGTTGTTTTGTTTTTTTGTTCGAAAGACCGTTTGGGATCGTACTTGAGATTACTTCAGTCAGATGATTGTGTGCCAGCTGAATGGAGTAAACAACCCATGGTACCATTGACAACTACCAGAGACAACAACAAATAATTAATAATTGGCCCCTTACGACCCTAAGAGCACAGGGAACCTCCCTCCAACTCGCAGCCTAGGACATAGAAAAAAGAATATGATTGGATTGGTTTGTCAATGCCCATTATAAAAAATCAGTTTCATTTACAGTTCATTTATGGGTGTAAAATAAAAACTTCGCGTCTTAGACCAGAAAAGACACCTCCACGTTACGAATTTTCAATTAGTTAAATCAGTTATCGCGAAACATAACTTGCCTTATACGATTTGAAGATATTTTTCCACTCATTGTTTCGTTCGGGCAATAACGTGTTTAGTGGCTGGTTTCTACTCGGTATGGATTTTATAGTGACACTGTCAAATTGGCAAAATACATGGGTGGCGGGTGTAAATTGTGGGGTGAGTTAAGCCCCTGCACTTTTGAGCAGTGCAGGTACACAATTGAAATGATTTAGGGTGTTTTAACTGACGTCAACAGAAATTATAGCTGAGACGTTTCCCAGGGTTTATTTTACAACTTTCCCCTCCTGGGGCATAATAATTTATATTACCACAAAACAATTTTGAGAAGTATATATGTAAGGTCTCAAGTTAATCGGGTAATTAAAAGATTAATATGCGGCCTAGTTACTTATCGCGTATGTCATTATTATGCCTGCTATGTCTATATCCCCTAGCAAATTGCATTTTCATTAAAGTAACTAATCATGGTTTAAAGCTATTTTGATTACAACTCAGATTGTAGGCCTGTTAATCTAATCGCGATTTTATCTCCCACAAGATCTTATTAATTCGTTTCATGTTTTACACAGCTGAATGACATTATAATCTCTTTGACAATTACCTGCCCCAAATCGGCTAATAATTTATCAACCAGGGTAATTTTGTAAGCTCTCGTTATTTGTAGCACACACTTTATTGATTGCTTGACGCCATCACTCAACTCTGTCTTGTCAATTGCTGTTTAATTAAGGTGTGCATCCTTTCGAAGACGTTAATCACTTCCAAAACTTGTAGGTAAGTTATCCATAAGTGAAATAACAACTGTTACACTTTTCGACTTAACTACGATTTGGTACTTTAATGGATAGCATTTGTGGTCATTTCGCTTAACTGGCTGTGTGCCCTCGTACGCATGTAGTGTAAAAGAACTCCAGTTATCAAAATAGTACATTTGTGTATGATTTACTTTACACAAAAAAACATGTACAATTAAAATGAGTGTTTGGTAGCTTTTACGCAACATATCCTCATACCGTATATTGTTCCCTTCTATCAAAGCTTTCTCTTAAAAATTTATCTGATAAAGTTCATTTTATAGGGGGAGGGGGTAACTAAAAAAACGACATATACGTAATAAAGAAAAATAACTGCCTAAAAATAAACGAAAGACAGAAAGAAAAAAATTATATTAATAGATATAATAATGTCGGTAGACTTTTCGGTCTGTAACCCAAAGGTCCCAATTCTGAATCCCGGGGAGGCAAGCGAACTTTTCTCTCCTCAGTTATTCTATATATATGTATATATTATATATATAAAGATATATATATATAGTGTGATTTAAACGACAACCAATCTAGCCAGAGCTTTTGGTTCCTTTCACTACCTTCATCGTCTGAAAATATGGCAGCGTTTGGACCCATGCAATTGCTTTGATTGTTCTCTTGATTAAGCAGTATCTGAGCCAAATTACTAAATGACAGATAATGTAATAATGGGCAAACTTTGCCCAATTTATAGACCCAATAGAATGACTGCACTCTTTAAAAATTACATTTGTTTATTTGGAAATAACAGGACAATAGTAAAAAAAAAACTAAGACATTGACAGAGATTAAAGAAAGTGGAAGACTCGGATACCTAGAAAGTGATTGGTTAGGGGCTGATCTTATTCTAAAGGGAGTTAACCTCTGGATAAATTGTGGAAAGGGACATATCTTTTGTAAATGTGAAATTACTTATGCCCCTCTAGAGAAATGGGGAGTGTCACCAACTTCAATAATTAATGATGAATTTTCAATTTTTTGTGGAAGGCAACATGGTGACAACAATATTTCCTCGGATCGGTCTTGGTCTACTGCTTTTAGTGACAGTTTGCAGCTTTGGTACGCATGGTATTAACCATTCACCGGTAAGTCGGGGGAAGATAAAAGGGCGTAAAACAATCTCTGGATAGCTCACACGATGGCTTCCTTCTTTAATGGTGGATTTATCAAAACGTGCTTTGTTAAATACGCATATGAGGCTTACTAAATAAATTAGACGGGAATGTCCGAGCTACACTCTTAGAAATAATTGTTCTTTGTGGGTTATTTGTAAGTGAAGTTGGTTCTTTTTCGAACAATTGCGACAAAACGGTTCTGCTATAGCGTTAAAAATGGAGATATGCTGGCGACAGTTGATATAGAAGGGACAACATGAAGTCAATCTGTCTGAGGTGTATTTTTGTTGCTGTTTGAGATTGTCGATCTGTTTTGGATTCTTCCTAGTCTTCATTTGTTGCGTGTAGTTTTTTAGTGGTTTCCTTTACTCATTGGACTGGCACTCTGCAGAACTTACCATAAGTACGGCACTATAACACCAATTAAACAAACAATTAAACAAACTAAACGCTTATGGGGAGTTCAAAAGTGCGTTTTAATTTATTTAAAGCTTCAGCATGTTAATTAACTGAAATATCTTATTATATGCATTTCCATTGTTCTTTGACATTCTGATGACAAAACGTTATTTTCGTCTGTAAGCCTACTTTGGTTCCTCAAAAGCTCGTCTCAATCTCGACTGTACGCAAGATGAAACCTCAGAATGTTAAGAAAGGAACAAAGCAAGTTATCGTGACTCTTTGTTTAGGGTTTCTGGTTTCGTTTTAGTTGCTAGAGAAGAAGAGGCTGGTTTCCTCCAACCAATGGACATGACACTGCCATGAAATTAAAATAATATTTAAATAGGGCAATACACTCCAATCGAGAAAATTGCACGAAGAAACCTAAACAGAAATTCACCCTTAATTATTTTCTAAAACTTAGTTATAAAATACTCGAAATTAAAAAGTTAACCACTGATTAAGAAGGTTGATATTTATCAGGGATTTGAAACAATGCTTGTTTAATATCTATTCACACCAGATTGATAAAACAGAGAGAGTGAAGAAGCCAGGAGTCAAAAGCTTTCTGGGTGCAATCATTGTAAGTTTATATGTGTTTATGTATTTCTCATAAGGATAGTGGGACAATTGTTGTTTTATTCAAAAGGGATTCAATACTCCAGCCACTAACATACCAGCATGTTCTTGTTGAACTGTATTCCTGAAATGTGACAATGTATTTGTTTCTGAGAAATCTAACAGGCGTCTTTTCTAACTGAAAATTACGTTGTGGCTGCCAGTTCCGTCGTCAGTGTTACAAACATATTCAGTTGTCTTACAGAATATCACATGAAAATGAACGGATTTAACCAATACAAAACTACTGTAACTAGCGGAGATGTCAGAATTGTCTCCATGGGACGTTGTTCACACACTGAGCATTGATCCATGAAGACAGGGAAGTAGATTAACGCGCGCTGTGATTTTGGCATCTTATTTCACATGCAAGTCCGGCAAAGGTGAGAGTAAGGTTTCTTGTCCGATTCTCATTGCCTCGAAAAGATTTAAATTGATACTTACATCCATTAATCAGCGGCTATCTGTATACTGTCTTTTGAAATAGCCATTGATAAAGTTTTTACAAAGGTGGCCAGAACAGTGTCACTACAAACAGCGTAAATTATGTCCTTCGTGTCATTTGCGGCGTTTATATAAAGGCCGCGGCTGTTTGACTGGCTGTCTGAAATACAACTTTGCCAATGGTGAGTAGAAGATTTATATTGGGTGGTAATTTTTTTTTTTTTTTTTTTTTTGGACAATCCTTCAGTATCATTTCTCCTTTTATCGGACGCTATAAAATTGAATTAGATATATCCGATGAGCAAGATTATGCTGAATACCTGGCTTAAATGACTGGCATAACATGTTATGTTATAGGGCGTTAGTCTACACATACGCACTAACATTGTCGAAAATAAGCATTGACACATGTCAAAGTTAAGCCTGCACAACAGATTTACAGGCTGATTAAGCTGTCAACACTCAATCGCCGGGCATCACTGCTTGGGTTTTGATGCGATGCGTTGCACTCTTCTCTGGTGCACGTTGTATTTTTTTTTATCAATATCTTATCTTGAACCTTTTTATTGTTTTGATTTATGAAAAGGTTTTTTTTTTCATGTCTTATCTCTCTTCTTTCAAAGAGCACTGACATAGACACCATGAAGAAACGTGAAATAAGTCGACAAGCGAAGCATATTGTAGTGAGTATACACTATACGCATGACATTTCTCATAGGGGATACTGATTTCCTTTTTAGCAGTGTTTTGAAGGGGAAGTGTATTTAGCGGCATTCTGGATTGTGTACCTTCGATATGTATTAGCCGAATACACTTGAATTTGCAATAAAACATTTAAACGATCAGAAATGTAGTCATTCACATTTTCCGCCTTTTAACAGCAAAACATTATTGAACAAATTTCCACACTTTCGGGAAAACATTTTTGGAAAGAGTTGCACTTAACCACATTTTACAAAATATTTTCAGTTCTTTTAAACGGTTTGAATTCAAAGGACAAGTCTTGTGTCTATGGGTTTTCCTAATGTTATGCTGTTTATTGCACTCTGCATTTATCTTGTCTGCAATATCGTGGTTTCTCGATGCTGGTGACTTTGTAGAATATGGCTTTTTTTGCATTCCTTGTTGACGCGATGATGAAATGTTTCTGATTTGTTATGTAATTCCAAAGGGCGGTGATATGGAAACCATGAAGAAACGTGAAATTGGTCGACAAACAAAGCATATCATAGTGAGTATACTCCCATTTATATGACATACTGTTATTTTTAATAAGAATCTATACTAACAGAAAACGCAATGACACGAATATGTTAAACACCTTTGCAAACACAATATCAATTTGATGTAATAAGTTGTATTCTTTATTGGCATATTATGTCCTATTCAACAAGAAGTTTTAGTTGCTATTGGAATTGATTAAGGTTTTCTTCATCTGTTGTGCCGACACAACTTCACACCTTAAGTTTTATATAAAATCCTTATGAAACAAATGTACTACTTATCAGTTTCTAATAAAAATCCTCGGTTTGTCTGAGCATCTGAACTTATACATGCAATGATCGACCGGAATATGTCTGTGGACTTAGTATGCAGACTGGCCGGTTTGCTACACATTAACTTACACATATTTAAGTGGATAAGGAGTGAGTGAGCTGGATTGGTTGAGTGTGGGTTGTTTTAACGCGTGATTTTGTTTCTTTGTCGTGTACAATCTCTCTCTTTTTAAAGGGTACTGATATTGACGCCATGAAGAAACGTGAAATTAGTCGACAAGCGAAGCATATCATAGTGAGTATAGACTATAAGTATGACATTTCTTAAAGAGGATACCATTTTAGCTATGTTTTCAGGTGACAGTGTTTTAAAGGGACATTCTTGATTTTGTGCCTAAGATGTATATTACCATTTTAAGTTTGAAATAAAACATTTACATAAAAATAAATTCAATCATTCGTATTTTCCATTTCTTAACAGCAAAACTTTATTGAAGTCATTTCCACAAATTTTGGTAGATATTTTTTAAAAGAGTTGCACTTAGCCGCATTTATTGAACTGTACATTTATACAAGTTGTTGTCTCATTTACTAAAATGTTGACTTCAATATTGCTATTGCTCGAGCTAGTGACTTCGTAGAACATCAACATTTCGTGTTGACGCGATGCTGAACTGTTTCTGATTTGTTATGTCATTTCAAAGGGCTCTGACATGGAGACCATGAAGAAACGTGAAATTAGTCGACAAATGAAGCATATTATAGTGAGTATACACCGATCTATATGGTATACTGTTATTCCTTATAGGAATCTATACTAACAGAAAACACACTGGAACTAACTCTTTTCATAGCTCACGGGGAGTTCCGTTTACCGTTTACACAGCGTGACATTCTGGCTTTTGTGCCTTAGATGGATATTATCGGAATAAAATCGAATTTGGAAAATAACACTTAAATAATACTTAAGAATATAGAAAGTCTTTAATAATAGATAAGGGATTTCCAATTATAACGAACAACTAAAACGCAATCGATATATTCATTGACCTTAAAACCATTGACGATAAGTGTGGACTTCTTGTTTGTAAACACCTTCCCAAACGCCCAGCAACACAATATTGATTTGATATAGTAATAATTTGTACTCTTTATTGGCACGTGTCCTATTCAATAATAATTATTTGTTACTGTAGACGTTGATTAAGGTTTTCTTCATCTATTGTGTCGACACACCTTCACCTATTGTATGAAATCCTTATGAAACAACTGTACTACTTGTCAGTTTCGCATTTATTGATTTCATGTTAACATGATACAATAAAGTTGACAAAATTGTTTAAGCCACACACTAAGTTTTTTCCTATCTGCGTTTGTTGTGAATGGTATTAACATAAAAAGTGTAAGTAGCGGGTGGTTGGAGGGGGCTTCCTGTGTTACCTTCTGTACTAAAGAGGAACAGAAAGACAATATGTTTTTGATGTTTGTATTGTCCTGTGAGTGTCCTGTATCTGTCCTGTGATGTTTTTGTTTGTTGCTATGCTGGTGCCAGGGGCTGGTTTCCTTTGCCCATTAATTGGACTGGAACGGGGTTCTGTGAGTGAAATAACCTTGTGTACGGCGTTAAATCAAATGGACAAATATATTGTAAGTATACAACCAAAGAGCGGTCTTTCTTCGTCACACTGATTTAAACAGAACTCTTTACATTTCTTCCTTGCAAATTGATGTAATTTTATAACAACTTATTGGGTATTCCATATCCAATGGGCTAAAGTTTGTTACGAAATGTGTATTATTGTATATACAAGGGAAATAAGGTTAGTGAAATAAATATATACTCTATATTTGCCTGGTATAAAAGAACTCATTTGTAACAAAATATCAGGTCAAAATACATGTGTTGCTCGAAAATATCGTTTATGTAAAAACAAAAAGTAGATGTAGACAGACTATAAACTGATGTTCTGACTTTTGTCCCTTAGAAAAGGATTTTTTTCAGCTTTTCGTTTTTTGTGGATACCTTGCACGCTCATAATCAGAGCTTACTCTTGTTCTTTACATTGTTGTTTTCTTTTTCCAAAAAATCAACATCATTGACCTAAATCCTGTGTATAGATTTTTTTTCTAAACTAGAATTCGTTCAAACTAAGCGATTTTCGTCCTAGAATAAAATTGTAAAAAAAAAGAGATGTTTCGGTTCTGTGCCTGCTTTATTTCCTGCAGGTAATATTGCGATAAATATATTGCTGCCAAGGAATTAAAATCTGTTGTTTTTTTTTTAAATTTCTGGGTCCACTTTCACGAAATTTCGTAAGACAAATACGTCATTGTAAATATAGGTGAAGTCATTTACGACAATAAATTTAGCGACAGTGTTCCTTGGTCGTTTTTACAACAACGTTAAGTACACAAGGATTATCCGGGACAGTTTTAAGGTATACGTTAAGATCTACTCGTCTCTTACAGAGTGGTGAAATAAATCGGATAAAATATACTCGTATGAGAGCAAATTGTTTTCTACATTAACCAACTTTTTATCATGACTGTCGAAAAAATTCCATTGTTTACTTAAACCTACACTGAAAAAACATTCCTTAACATCTTGTGGTAAAGATTAAGGAATATTCCGCAAATAATGCACCAACGGAATATTCCATACATTTCAAAGAATAGGAGATGGAATTGGTTTCGGGGACAAGGATTGTTGCAAACACTATTTTATGGATTATCCTTAAGAGATTACGAAAAATTCCACAAAAATAAGGGGAAATTCCACAGTAACGGCATTATGGAATTTTTTGTGTACAGTGTACTCTATGGCATTGAGCAGACAGCAACACTTGTTGCGGCAAAATCACCAGCTTCAATGTATTGTTTCAGCTGGATGGTAGTGATCCTGTGGTTGACGACAGAAGGAACGAGAAATCTCAATGAAACCATTATATGTTTGTAAGTCTTAAAAATACATTTTATCCCATTGACCTTGCTTTCAAACGTACTACATATTATCTTTTGTGTTTCTAGTGTGAATATTTGGATTTGATTTAGGATCAATGCTATCTTCACCACTACTACTGTTAGTGTACTGTTATTATAGTGATGATGTTGATAACGACGACAATAATCATTTTAATGATGATAATGATAATAATATTCAGAACAATTTTAATTATAGTATAAATATTATTATTATGACATAGTCGTTGAGAATATACCATATATGAAGCTAGCAGTAAACGAAAACGAAAATATACATTTTAGAATCATTTCAGAAGACCGTACAATTTCTGGTCTTGAATTATTTTCATTTCTTTTTTGACACTTTAGATAAAGGACATTCTTGGGCCTTGAGTGACGGAAGATGAGGAAATATATATGCTGTTCAATCGTTTTTGTTTCTTATTAAATAGCTAGTTACATGTATCTAGACTTTATTTAGACTTACAATATTTAACCATTTCAACCACGACAATTAAAATATATAGCAATATAAAAAGGAATATATTCATTTAGTAAAATAATTTTCGTAAAAGTAAAATTTAAAAATAAATTTACACTGATGATATAGATAAACTATATACAGAAAATGTGGGACAATTTTTATTATGTATAAGAATTGTACACAAAACCATAGTGATAAATGAGACATACAATATGGCTGAGCTTTGAATATTATCATTTTGACTGGTGTATTTAGTGTACTGTCTAATTTACATTGATTGAATGGATAGTTGGCAACTTGGGTTTGGAAAAACAGAGGTACTTGAATAAAAGTATTTCAAGTTAGCCTCTAATACGTTGGTCCTTAGTTATGGCGTTACGACGACACAGTCATGACCCTCTGCAAAGTGCCGATGTTACTTGACCCCCACGGCAGGGCTGCTTGTCTATACCTGATCACTGCAAGTTATCTTAAGAAATATATAGCTTTAAAATTGTTACCTTTTCGAAAAATAGTTTTCCAACTGTGTTTAAATGGGGTACTTGAAAGAAAGTATTTACATTTTGCCTCTAATATTGGAGGAGTGTGTGTGTGTGTGTGTGGGGGGGGGGGGGGGGG
>JARFOD010157042.1:0-12192 GCA_031763545.1 Mopalia muscosa | reverse complement strand
CTATAGCTGTTGGTCAGGAACCGTGTCCACCGACTAGATTGATCAGGAACAGCGTCTTCTAAAATGTCCAATGTCTTATAAGTTCTTAAACAAATTTTGGTATGGATTAATGCCCATATGAATAAGAAATTTCAAGGATTACTTTATTAATACAAAACTTCGGCAATTTTTCTTTGACATGAATTTGATTGTCTAAATGAGAATGTCTAGATTACACAAAGCGTTATGAACTGGTATGGCGATGACACCGGCTAAAGCTATACCGAAAGAATCCGCCACTGTAGCAACTGACAAACTATACTCCCGGTATTCAGCCTCGATCTGAAACAAAGTAAACCATAAGTTACTGTAAGTGGACAGGTACAACTTGTAAATTCAACTTTAGTTTGATCAAGAGATCTATTTTTGACCTTTAAATTGGATTGTTTTTTATCCATTCCACTTACAATGGCACTGTTAAGCTCCCGTGTGAAGACAACCCTGAATATCAAGCTGATGGTAATTATTGTGATTTAACATGTTCTAAGTATAACTTGATATTGTAATAAGTTCAGGTTATTGTACATATTACCGATAATCTAATCTAATTAGATTTGGAGATAATGTTGCTCTGGAGGATATATATCTGCTTCCCTGGCTTTAATGGACTTGCTCTAAGTCTCTTACGCCAGATTAAAGCCCTATTAAGGGTTGGAGATAAACATTGAACGTCATCTTATGAAGGAAAAACTTTGAGTTATGTATTTCAATTTAACCATATATTTTGATCTCTTGTGTATATGTTTTCCTACACTAAATTGAGGAATTGGTATTCAGTTTTCGTTATTTTCAGATAACATTTAGTTTTTAAAACTTTTAGTTCAGAAAATTCTATTTAAACATTTATACATTCGAACTCGAAAAATCTTTATTCGAAAGATTTTATCCAAAAATAGCAAAGATACAGTGAATGTTTACATTAACAACGAATAACTTTTCTTTTTCAAAATAGGCTTGATCAAGTCTTCCAAAGAAATTTAGTGGGTAGACAAGTAAACTAAGTATTTAAACGAATCTATCTATTTATTTCAGTGGAATATGAGTCCTCTGAGTTAGGGAAGTTTATTGTGTAGTAGCAGTAATCTCTTGACTTAGCACTGGAGTAAAATTAACTTTTTAACATTACCGAAACGCTTCACATCCTGGTTATGCTAGGGTTAATTATTGTTGTAATACTTGCTGACTAAATCTCTTTAGACAATATGTCTTAAAAATGTTTCTCATATACTCACATCTATGGACATTTTAAAGAAGGTATTCACATAAGCACATCCCCCAAGAAGTCCCTCAAATAGGATGATACCAAATATTGCCCAAATCGTGTTGATATATCGATAGATTACTTGTGTTTGTAATACTGCCACTACTATAACCTACAAACAATATCCTGTTTTAATGTATCCATATGACAAATTTACTATAAATATACAGTCTTAGACAGTTTGTTAGCAACCAGTTAATTGCTTTTAGACATAGATACATGTTATAAGGCACATAAAGACAAACGTATATATGCCGTCTTATTGTTAAAATTTATCTTTCATTAAGCTGATATTGTTAAAGCATAGATATGTTTAATGTATCAGCTTCCACAAGAAGGAATAATCAAATACGGGAGAGCTGTTGTTCTGATTTAAAGAAACATATATTCCAGTATGTTAAGGATGATTTTGAGTGATTAATCAATATATAGGCCTATATAGACAACAAGATGTTTCCATATACTCTTAAGTTATTTGTCTAAAACATTATAATGTTCTTAAAGCCTATAATCCCTACATGTAAAACTAAGCCTATAATCCCTACCTGTAAAACTGGTAAAATCCAGAGTTTGTTCACCCTTAGAAGATTAACAGATGATCGCGAAATAAACACACCCAGCTGATAATCCACCTGAAACCTAAAACGATCTTTAGTTTATATGATTGTTTTAAAGTCGAATTTAATGAGGTTATTGTTTTTTAAGTTGTGAATGTGCACTGGCGCTAAGCCTAGAAAGCCTAGATGAAACCTGATAGAAACCACACCGTAAAGTCCACAGCCACCCTAAAGCTATTATATATAAAATAATGCAAAGCTCAATCCCGATGTTAATTCACGGTTCCTGGCAGTCAATAGCATGGAAAAGCAGCACTGTCAAGAACAACAAATACAACCGTAGCTGTACTAGATACACCTTCTCAGTTATATTTACTACATGCGATCTAAGTAGATACTACTATCGTCAGGAAATGTTTTTGTATGCAGGTTATATCTAAAAGTTGAATAGAATTTTGGTCTTCTTCAAATTTTATACATTACCAGTTTTATAATTACTATATATATAGTCTTTTGTCTATAACGAGCCCAAACATACCATCTATATTGTTCTTTGGGAGACAACCAGAGATCTTTGAAGTAGAGAAGCTCGTGCTACAAAATAATACATACTGCTTAAAGTTATTGTGATAACTTAGTCACCATACAGACAAAGCAAACATTTAAATTTGTATTGCGTACACATTTAAAACAAAATTACTGAGTAGCTCGTCGGTCTTCTGAGAAAGGTATATTTAAAAAAAATCGTATGCGTCCAATCCTTTTAAAATCATAGTTTGCTACTTAGTTTTGAGAGCAGTTTCTTATGGTTATCATTATATAGTTTTTCTAATTATATAATATAATTCAAATACATTCAAATTATTGCGTTAATCAGTTCATTTGTTTTCAAATTATTGCGTTCCACATGACTATTGTAAAATGACGAAGTGACGAATATAATGATTTGCGTAATTCGGTCAATACAGGAGAAATCCATATTCCAAGTTTCGAACTCCGAATATTGAAGTCATTGCTCTTTTCTATGTAACCATCATCCGGAGTTTGTCATACAGTAACCAACAGGCTTATATTCATCATGATGAAATGCAATCCTACTTTCTTAAACACGAGGACGTTTCATTCCAAGGTTGAAGTTATTCTGTTAATAAGTTTTCATTTAAGTTTCGATCTTCACAGCATTTCAAAGGAAGATCGAAAGACAGACGTACGGACGGAGGGTCAGAATGAAGGACAATCAGAAGAAAGGATGGATGCAGAGGTGCAGCTCACATTTGCGGTGGACAGAAAACAACTGGTGTGTGGCTTTTTAATATTCATATTATTTTTAAATGTAAAATACCTACCAATCCTTGATTTATGAAATATTCAGCCATGTAAACAACCATCAGAGGGATCATGAATTTCAACAAAGGCTACAACAACAACAAAAGATAACAGTTCCAGTATTTATTGAGTTTGATGCTAAATTTCAGGTTGAAAACAACCGGTAAGTTATCATCTTCACAAGGTCAATTAACGTAAATAGTTAAAGTACAAAAACGGTGACCACTTTTGTGGACAGAATTTGGTATAGCCTTTTCATTAGTCTCAACGGAAAGAAAATACATGCAGTCCAAGTTTAAAATAATTCTGGGAATTTGTTTTCAAATTATTATGTCCACAACGTAGGAATGTAGAAATTTTTAAATGTGCAACAACGGCCACATAGTTTTGTGAAACACCGACTACAATCCGCCCATGTTGGCAGTGGAAAAAAGCTACGATTTGATTGATACAAATTTGATTTGTGATTTTGTTTCTGTTACATTGTTAACACTACATATACATTTTATAATTATAAAATGTGTTAAAGCTGTGATACTTGTTGAAGTTAAAAGTATAAAGTAAATTAGGTCATTTAGTTTCAAGATATTGGGTTCACTACACCCACTGAAAGGAAGATTGTAAAATTACGCAAAGGGGGCGATATCGTTTTATTGAATTTTGTGAAAATGCAATCCCACCAATAAACAGAAATACGGTATTTTTAGTAGAGATTTCATATGGACACTGAAACAGTGGCTCTCAACTGCGTTATGGAAGATCAAAATAATAAATAACTTTAAATGATTAAAGGGCTATAGTTATATAGCAAACCAATACTGCCTATAATCCCCATATTACTGAATGATGAAATTAATGTTCAGTGTAACTATATTTCAGTTCAACCTATAATTCAGTTATACTTATTCATAGGAATCCCAAATAAATACAGCTGAATCCAATACGAATTGGCATGTGCCTAATAATCAGGTTATAGTATAAGATGTTGTTTGTAAATACTTTTGGTGTGTATTGTAACAAGCTTTCAAAGAATAACTTACTTCATCGTCAGGTATATGGCATTTGCAAAGAGAGTTATAAGATCATTCTTTATATGGGGATAAAGACAACAATACATACTATAACATGAAAAGATATGCAAAGTGAGTGTGGGTTGTTTAGCATACTAAAGCAACAGTTAAATCATATAGAAAGAACAATATAACAAGGTTTAGGACTCACATTAGAGGACAATTTAGGTAACACAATTGCTGGAGTAATGCACAATAGAGTGATTGACCAGAGTACCAGTTACTATATTGTGTTGAGGTACCTCTTCGACTAACTCATTCGGAAAAACAAGATAAGCTAACTCATTATATGAAAGCTAACTCGTACGACGGTCTATCTCATAGTAACGAGAAGATATGAAGACTAAGTTGAGTTGGATATGGCACTAACGGATTCCTGTAAAAAAAATAGTACCTTAACCAACTTTTATCCATATTTCCAACTTTATTTCTTATTTTAAGTACGAAGAAGAATGCAATATGTCTAACCTTAATCAGCTGAATTTTTTCTCTCCATGAGATCACTTGTTTAATATCTGTAACATAAGATATATTATTATACAATATAACAGACAAGGCAAGTGGAACTTTGTATTCATTTCATCGATATTACAATAGAATGACACAACTTGATAATGTAACACACCATTAATTATAACGACGTATATAAACACTTACCTGTACTGTCACCATTATCATCAACACTTTTTGTTTTACCAGAAGCCTTCGGCGAAGACAACAAGAAGCAATAACTGAAAAGAAGAAAATTATAATGAATTCATATTATAGACAATAATCATAGATTCAATAACGACAAGAAAGATTATATTTCGGGATACACGTTTTTTTTTTTTCAACCATTCACACGCTTCAGTACTGCAATGCTCTCTTATTTGTATTACCGAAAAACAGCTGGTTCAAATAGACCTCTTCAAACAACTAATGTAACAGAAATGATGCTAGTGTTTTTATTTTGTTTTTGTTTGTTTGATTGTGATTCAATGTCGTATTCAAGGGTATTTCACTCACATGAGAGTCCATTTCACAAGGCTCGTTGCTTAAGTACAATAGAAAACTCGCCCGCTGCCGTGGCTTAGTGGTAGCGAGTACGCTTTCTAAGCTGAACCTGCTTCGATTTACCGTTCACTGGATCGAGTCCACCTGTAGACCAGCAGGTATATGAGCAAGTCACATGTTGTGGCTCTGGTAATCGCGGGAGCGCATGGTTTTTACGAGGTTTTCCTCCCGGTTTTCCACCGTAATAAGGCTGTGTACAGTGTGAAGTGGGCAGTCCGTCGACATATAAGTGAAATGCCACTGAGTTCGACGTTAAATACCAACCAAAAAAACAAACAAACAATATAAAACGGTAGAAAAACTCGTAAAAAAAAACACTCTGATGGTGGCTGGAGCCATGTAGTTTGACTCACTTGTGTACCTGATAGTGGACAGGTGGACTCGAATCTATGGACGGTACTTTGAAATAGGCTTATTAAGCAGGAAATCCTTATAGTTTACCTGAGAGCTAGTATAACAGGAATAACTGTCATTATAAACAAGGTGTTTCTAGGCGAGACGCCCGCAGACGTCAGACCGGCGTAAGAGAGGGCCCCGAACACCCCTGCCCCGCCAGTACCCGATGACCACGTGGATACCACATTCCTGTATAAAGACATTAACGAAAGAATTTATCAGAATCACAGCACGTGGAACAACCATCGTTTTTAACCCATGCACACACTTCCTTATATGTTTGAATTTTCGTCCAATTTATTCAATCTCATTAAAACCGTGCCAATCTTTACAGTTTTTTGTCAGACTTTGATTTGGCAAATTCATTTTAGAACATTTTAATATTTCTCATATGACGCCATGCCAACCCATTATGTGGTATGAAGGCGGGAGAGGGGGGACCACACTCCGTGTCATTGGAGACAATGAAATGAATAGACAATCCTAGAACGCAAGATAAAGAGACGGGTGTTATTCTTCAATCCAACAGCACCATGTCAACAGAAAACACTCTGTACACACAGAAACGTTGGATGAAATATAGATCTATAGATAATAAAGAAATGTAAAATTTTCACCTGTCGAAGAATGAGGTGAGACCAAGGAATGTTGGTTCGCCAAGACCCGCTCCTATACTAGCACAAACCACGCCTGTATGAAAAGAAACCAATCAAAATCTGATTTTTTCCCGAATCTCATGCAAGCATAAAAAGTGTCATACACAATGGGCATATAATATCTCAAGAACAATTACAACTGCTGCCTAACCCCCCAAAAAAGAATATTTTTGTCAATGGAATCTGTAAATATTTTTACCATGAGTATACTGGACGTGTGGACATCTCAAAGTCTGTATTGTCTATTCGTTTATTTGATTTGGTTCTTGTCCCAAGCTGTGGAGAAGGTAATTTCACTTGCACTTAAGTTTCTTTGTTGTGAATTAAGTTTTTTCTCTTCGACTTTGTATTGTGGACAGAAAATATATTGGAGAAATTACTAGATTTATTCCTCAGTGTTTACATACCTGTAATACTGAGCCAGACGACTTGGGAACAGCCCACAATTATAAAACTAGCCAGAGAGAATCCAATCACCATGGCAACCTTCAATCTGATCATAGATATTTATGAATGATTTTTGTCTTTTAGAAAGCGAATATTAACTTTTTTCATTATTTTGGGAAAACACTTTCTTATTTTGAACAGATTCCAGTTCATTTACTGCTGGCGATTCGGAGCCAAACTCTGAGGGTCGTGGGTTCGATTCCCGGACGGGTTTCAGCCTGCAAAATATTATGAACTAGAATCTGTTCAAACTGAGAAGGTGTTATCCCAAAGTAACGAAACTAATATATATGTATATATTAGCGTACGATCCGCCTCACTTCATGTGGTTTTTCAACGCCACTATAAACCTATGGTTGAGAGATAATAAAGAACCATACCATGAGGTGGGGTTCGTGTCAATGAGTCAAAGCAAATAGCTGTGAGACCAATTTAAAATTCAACTGTAAGCAATTACTTGGATAGAATTTTTGGATATAATACACACACCCTGATTTGTGTCATTTATAGACTACCAAATACGTCAGTTTGTACATGAACGCAAATTGCCGGAAATTGGGACACTGAAGTAGACCAAAACGAAAAAAGAACTGTTGGTTGGCTGGTTATAGGATTTGTGGCGTTTTTTCATCATTTAAAAAAAAAGACTGTGCTTAATTATGCTAAATAATACCTCAGATATATTATAGCTTTTGGGTGCGCTATATCACTTGATTCACTGATCATCTGTCTCTTGGGATACAGTGGGCTGCTATAAATGTTATAAAACAATCCTGACTATTAACCGAACAGCATGCTGTGTCCCAAGGTTCTGTCCTTGGGCCATGTTTGTAATTTGTAATACCAACAAAACTCGCTTATTTACGAACGATACTTGTTGTCTAATGATTTAAGGTCTTGCTGGATCCCTTGGGCTCAAAAACCATCATTTTGTTTCGCTTTGATTAAACGTTAGGTATTCAAACTATATTTTGGTTAAAAAATAATTCGAAATTCTGATAGGTATATGTAATATGTATATTTGAAAAAAATTGTTGGAAAGTAATTAAACTCTGCTTACTTCTCCCCAGCTTTAAACAAAACAATCACGTCAATAATTACAACCGCTTCTGCGGCTCCCCGCCGGCACTACTTCTTAAAGGAGAATACCACCCAAAAACCATATTCTATAAACAAGTAAAACTTTTTGTGTGTATTCCAATAAATTTCCATTTTCATAATCTGGTCGTAACTCTGGTTATCATCCATTAAAAGAATCACAAGTACCAGTTGAGTCATCAAATCCTGTGTACAGCAGACTTCACTGATCTATCATTGGATAGTTCAAAATTGGCTGGCCAACCAGAGTGCAGGAAAACTTAGCAGCACAGGATTTGATGACTCAACTGGTACTTGTGTAATGAATGATAACCAGAGTTACGATCAGATTATGAAAATGGAAATTAAAGTATTGTATTACACACAACAAGTTTAACTTATTTAAAGAATATGGTTTTGGGGTAGTCTTTCCCTTTAACATCTAATCCAATATAAAAAAAGTTTCTTAATAGTAGAATCTAATCTGCTTGGCTGAAGTGGAAGCACACAACAGTCAACTAATTCTTTTGCATCTGTGAGGGCAAGATAGGAAGGAATATTGGGCTTTAAATGATTTACTTTCCCAGTTTGCCTTGGGAATGCAATAGAATAGGCACAAAGTAGTCACTGAGAATACTTCATATTTTCAGCTTTACTATTTTTCTTGGTTCCTTTTTTTTTTGTTTTAATGTTTATGTTTTCAGTATGAAACATAAAACTTCATTAAGTTTTTAAAATTTGCCACTTAATAGTCTCAAATCTTCATGATTTCCACTTATCATTTCCTTTAAAACTTGTGCAAATGGCTGGCCTTGCCTTTTTCAAGATCTGATTCTTTCTCTGATTACCTATCTCTTGTGTTGGTCACAGGGAGCTTGGACTTGTTCTTTAGTTCATGCGTCGACAGTAGTATCCAAGCATCTTACACTTCTCACAGAGATGTTGTGGATGAACCTTGCTTTGGTCAGATACGTCCAGGCCATCTGGCTTCTCCAGGGGGCGCTGTCAACAAGATGTCAAGGGAAACTACTCAAATCATTCAACTTTTCTCAACAGCCAATATTTAAGAATAATCGTTGTATCCAGATGTATTTTAATTTCTTTCAATACTGTTTTTTCAGAACTAAAACAATGTACAGTATATTTTTGTAGCAAAGCAGGAAAGCATATTTTAATAAAGGAACCATACAAACATGATGCAAAAAAGGAATTCTATGTTGCTGTTTAAACACATTTTAATTAATTCTGTAACGATCTATCAGTGAAACCATGGCAGAAAGAAAACATTTTAATCTTGTATGTAAAACATTTCATATAAACTCATAGTTAAGAATACAAGCTGAGTAGCTAGCAGGTCCACCATTGTAGGCATTTTTTAAAAATATGCTCATAACCCCAGTCAAATCAACTTTTCTACTTTTGCTTAAGAAGTCAAAGCTTTGGTGGTTATCACTGTATTGGTGAAATATGCAATGTCGGCCATATTTGTTGCGAAAGCTAGTTATTACACCAATATCTTTACCACAAAAGTTTGAAGTTAATATCTGAATTAAAGTGATGGCCATTTTGGTTTGAGAAATTAAATGAAATGCAATCCCATCCGTGTCTTAAATGGAAGAAGCTGTTTTCCAATTTTAAAATAAGTACGTAAATTTGTTCTCAAGCCTTGTGTTCACAACATATGCAGACATAATAATTAGCCAAATTATTCAATGTTGACCATTTTGTTCAATTAAACTTGGTGATATCCATAACAATTCATCATCTTAAGTACATGAGCACAGTACAAGTTTCAAGTTTATTTGTTCTCAAATTATTATGTTTACATCACAACAGCATCAATATTGAAAAATTGCTTTGCGCAATTGGGCTAAATGCAATCCTATCCTTCGCCTAAATAGAACAAAGCTAAATTCAAAGTTAATCATTGAAATTGTTCTCAAGCTATCATGTTTACAAAAGATGGAACTGAATATTGTAAAATGATGCAACGGTGGGCATGTGTTAAGACAAATTGGTGAAATTCGATCCCATCTATTTTCTTAACAGGACAAGGCTATATTTCAAGTTTCCCCGTTAATCCATGAATTGGTTAAAGAGTTATCTAGTTCACAAAATATACATACATACCATAAAAGTGGCAATGTTATTCAGTGAATTTGTTCTCATATTGAATTAGAAAATTTGGCAATGTTGATACCAGCAATACTGTATCTATTGTCAGAGTATTAAATAAGCAAACTGTAAAATTCACCAACAAGGAACAAACAATAGGCAGCCCAAATCATCCAGGGAACTAATAAATGCACAAACAGGCGCTTACACAAAGGTTGTGCATCATTAGAGCAAATAGTTTCTTCACCCAACTGATTGATCTTAAAGTATATAACAACCTCTATTTGGATATAACCAATGAAATAGATAGATTACATGGAATACTTGAGATAATGATGACATTGACATTTTATATGCCTTCTTGTGACAAAAGGAAGTAATTTTTTCCTCAGTTTTGTGGCCCTCCTGTATATCCATTATGTTTTGCAATAGGAGTTTGGAAGTCACAGACTGATCCAGGGTGTCACTCCAGAAGGAGCCATACTTCATTTTACCACAGAAGGACAGAAATGATACAAGGAGAAGTTAGTAAAAGGGGTTGTAATTACCATAGCTACCTGTTTGTGAGGATACACATTAATATGACACTTGATACACTCCTGTCCCATGTTAGCCCAGCTATTCCCGCTCATCCATTTACGCTTACATTTAGGACATTTGTATTCTCCAAAACATCTCTTCTTCCCTTGATATGGCGTTAGTCCCTCTCCTTTTGGTCTGGCCTAAAATTAAAACAAAACACAATTTTGATAGATGGTGACAAGATCAATAGTTCTGAATTAAAACTAAAATTCATCTGACACTTATGGTGTTAAAATGCATGAACTGAGAATTAAATTAGTTGGATGGAAATGATGTTAAAGTGGTTAATAGTGATCCAACAAAAACCTTGATAACCCAAAAAGGTGATAAATTTGTGCATAATGTGGAATTACAGTGTTATACAAGCAGTCTTGTTGACAGGAGATTTCTTACAAACCCAAACAAATGAAATTGAACACTTGGACTTAAAAATTTAATCTCCTGTAGAAATTTAATATTTTCACCTGTTGATGTTGAATATTAAACATTTTTGGCCTAAAATTGAATATTTTATTAAATCTACAGGGCAGCTATTAAAGTACCTTCAGATTGACCTGTATCTCTCCAGTTTCCAGCAATTCTAATAAAGAGTACAGGTCTGATTATAGTTTTTAACGTCGATATTCAATTTATCAGTAAAATTATTTCATCTATAGATGTTTAAATTATGTACATTATTTTCAGAAACTCTACAGGAAAAATCAACAGTTAGGTATTAGCCAATGTGATACAAGGATTAACATACATGTAGCATAATGATCCAAAATACCACAGCTGGTTATCTGTCAACAACATGTCATAACATAGTGTCAAGTCAGGAATTTTTGTGTTTTGTCTTGTGAACAAAAATAATAATGTGAAATAGCTAGTTGAGTTTCAGTGTAACCCAGAAACTCTCTAGGTTATATAAGTACCGGTAATGTATACATGTACATCTGTATGCTGTTATTAACATAGACTAAAATTAAATTGTGCAAAGTTTATAGCTTTTGGAAACCTTTATGAAATGATTTGATTTTGTCTTAGTTATACAAAGCACTTTCAAGCAAATTTGATACTGAATGCTTTCTGACATGTTTAAACACTTTACAAAATGCTGTTGATAGATTATCAACAATATGGATGTGATACAGTAAAGATTTCAGGTGCATTTAGTAAGTTTGGGGATGTTTGTTGATCTGAAGTAATGACAATAATAAAATTACATTTAGATTTTACTGTACATTATATATATATATATATATATATTTTTTTTTTAGCATTTGTAACAATGATATAGTTATTTTCCACAAGAATTTGCATGGAGATAAATTATTCCTTTGAACAGCCTCAGCCAGTTTTTAATCTTATAATTTAAGCTTAGCTCATCAGTAGTACATCATTAATTTTGGATTATCAAATAGAATTCAACTCTACACTTCGGATAGAAATAGCTTAGAGATTGTGAGAGTAAAGCAATGTTTTGATGCTGGTGGCCTATATATTGCCAGTAACCAGATACTATCCGTGACCCTTCCAGAAGTCAGACAGAGGGACCAAGAAACTGGAATTCCCTCTATCCTTCAATGTAGATGAGAACCATATGTCGGCCGCGTGGGGGGGGGGGGGGG
>JARFOD010157031.1:0-12192 GCA_031763545.1 Mopalia muscosa | reverse complement strand
TCATTGCTTCTAAGATACACCTTGGGCATCTTGTATTGAACTTCTTTCATTTGCTGACGCGTGGCAAATGCCCTCCCAAAAATTGGCCGAAATTAATGCATGATGCCATGGCGTACGAGAGTCGTCTTAGTCTCGTCCACAATAGAAACTATCGAGAATACGATTGAACCACCACCCTGAGATTTACACCAAAAAAGTGACCCTTGGACGCTGCGAGCCGTATAATCAATTACATTGATACAATTGTGGTGCAAAGAAGGCTAGGATCTGACAGTCTAGCTCTATAAATAACCCGATCTCCATCGGCTGTGTAGCTGTTTATCCAAACGCACAGACCAGTCTAATCGATAAATGATGGTGACAGAGTTACTTCCCAAAGTACAGCAATTACAGGAAATGTGTTTCCCAGAAATGAGCTGAACTTTCATCAAATATCTTTTTTGTTCCCGATTTCCTATAGATTGAAATCATGAAAACATAATTTTGTGCTTTTCCTGATAGTAATTTAAAAAGTATGTAATTTTACCCAAAAATGACACATTTCTAGGTATTTTTACTCAAGTAAAGTTCACATCTGAAGCCCTGACGCACTTGCACTGACAATCGCTATCATCAAGTGCCTCTTAAGGCAATTCTCTCCTCTCAAAAGACACGTGTGTAAAATCTTGCTTTAGATCGGGATTAAGATAATGTTTTTGTTTGTGAGATAACATTAAGATCACATCAGGTCTTTACCCGATGTATAGATGTATAAAATAACCGTGGAGAAACTCTCAATACCAGAACTGGATACAAGAACTGCGTTGACAAGCTTCCTCTGATCAGCTGCCGTCTCTTACCATGATGGTACTTGCTACAAATATCATTCGAATGTGTGGTCAATAATCGATGAAACCCTGTTCCGTGACAGGTTTATTGAGGGGTGGGGTTCATCGTTGTGATTTGGTGCTTTTTGGAAGACGTCGGCATTCTTCCAAAACAGCCAAGTATGTGGAAAATTGATTTTAATATACATAAAAAATCCCAACACGTTTCAAGCAAAGACATCTTGACATTGATCCGAGTAGAAGTTGAACATTATATCAGATATAGGATATGTTTTAGCTCTAAAAAATAATAGAAACGGAGACTACTAAAACAAAAGCCTGGCTATACTTACACAAAACCGGCTATCAAAAAGAAAGAGATTTTTTGCAGTGAAAGATCTACGAGAACAGCAAAATTGTATCCATAAAGAAAGGAATGTTTTACAATTCTCTTATTACTATCTTTTGACAATTTAAAGAAATAGCTATAACATAGGATATCTACAATCTTGGAAGTCACGAAGAATAAACTTGGCGTTGTCTTGGGTCAGGCGTTTAAATTGATAAGACAATTAAATGTCAATTTTAATTTAATTTTTGCTCAAAACATATCCGCAAATTATTTTATCAGTGTAAAAACATCATAACTCAAATTGAATTGGTTCTTCAAGGTTAAATTCTTGAAGGTTAAAATCTTCAAGGGTATTATTCACAAACAATGATTGAAAATAATTACAATTTACTCAAAATCATAAATAATTATTAAAAATGACTAAAACATTCATGAAAATCATTAAATATTATTAAACATTACTACAAATGTTGAAAAAGATTAGCTGTAATTAAAACTTATTCCAAATAATGAGGAATGATTAAAAATGATAATTACTGATAAACAATGTTTAAAAAAATTATAAATTACGAAAAATTATCAAAAATAATTAGCAATCATTACATTTATTAAAACTTATTAAATATTAAGGCAATTTATTAAAAATCATTTGAAATGCTTGACGATAAATACATATTAATAGCAATAATTAAAATTTATTCAAAATTATTGATTAAATAATGAAACACTATTGTAAATTCACTCCAAATAATTTCAAACTAATTACCAATCATGATAACATATTAATACAAATTCTAAAAAATAATTAAATTGATTTGAAATAATTGACAGATAATAAATAATAATTAAATATGATTCTAAATAATTATAGATAACGAATTATTTGAAATGATTACTAACTACTAATAATTGCCAAACAAGAAAAGCTGTCATTAAAAATCAGCGAATATCAATTCAAATAATTGAAAATCATTTAATATGAGTGCAAATCATTTATAATGAATGGAAATCATTTATAATGATTGAAAATCATTTATAATGATTGTAAATCTTTTATTATGATTAAATAACTTTTATAATTATAAAAAAATCATTAGTAATGATTAGCTATCATTTATAATAATAAGCAATCATTTATCATCATTAGCAAGCAGTCATAATGATTGAAAATAATTCAAAATGATTAACAATCATTTGTATTGATTAACAATCATTTAGGATGATTACCAATCATTTAGGATGATCAACAATCATTTATGCTGATTAACAATCATTTATAATGAGTAACAATCATTTATAATGATTAACAATGATTTATGATGATTACCAATCATTTATGATGATTAACAATCATTTATAATGATTAACAATCATTTATAATGATTAGCAATCATTCATAATGATTAACAATCATTTACAATTATTAACAATTATTTATAATGATTAACAATCATTTATAATGATTGACAATCATTTATAATGATTAACAATCATTTATAATGATTAACAATCATTTATAATGATTAACAATCATTGATTGGGAACCATATAATTATTTATAATGAAAATTTAATAATAAGAAAAAATCTCAAATTATTAAAAAAACATTTGCAATGTTAAAAAATGATGCTATATAAAATTATATTATTGAAAATCATTAAACTTCATTTAAAATGAAAGACAAATTATTTAATAAATTTAAATGATTTTTAATTGCTTGATCAGAGCCTGTTTTATTAGTTATTATTAATTGAAATGAGTATTTAAAAATAAACGGTAATAAGTTTTCACTATTAAATGTGTCTGCTCTTTATTATCAGCCATAATTAGGGCCTACCGGTACAAGTGGAATTAACTGGATACCAACTAATATCTTGCAGGCAGGTGAGTTACAGACATTTTAGTGACGGTGAGTACTCAGCATGCAGATAATGTGTGTTGTTTTGAAGGTTGCCGAGCCTGTGTGCCAATTGGTAGTCTAGACTTGTCTTGGGGCATACTCCTAAATTGTCCAACAATCGCTATTATTTGATTTCCCACGTTCTCTAAGTGAATCACCCTACAGGGTTGTAAAGGACGCACCCACACCATTGTTATGATAATAACATGTCACAAGATTTATTCTGATTTGAACTGATAACTTTGTATCGTCAACTGATTAATGCAGTAGAAACCATTTCAATGTGCTATTCTACCATTCGCTTGTTGTCTGTTTTGTGTGCACATTTTAATTAAATTGGTTATCGATACTTAAAATTTAGCTCGGAATAACCAATTCGATTCGTGTTACAGTTTTTGTACACTGATAAAATAATTTGCGGTTATGTTTTAAGCAAAACTTGAATTCAAATTGACTTTTAATTGTCTTGTACCTGACCAAGGACACACATTTAAATGAAATAGCAAGAAATGTTGCTGCAGTGTATAGTTCAATGTAACTTAACATTACATCCGCTAAATGTTATTTGTTCTTGTTAATCTTTATTTAGTAATCATTTGAATTTAATATCAGATTTTTTATTGTGAAAAACCTTCGTCTGAATATAGTACAATGTAACCGTGGCGAAAACGAACTCTATGTTGATTTCGGGGAGATAACTCAGTCTATCTTAAATTATTTCTAAACAAAGTATTATCCCTTTGCTTCATTTTTCTTTTCAACATTCCCTGTAAAGCTTCACATCTCGCAGCAGTAATAAATGAATTGAAATTTACAAGGTGTGTGGTTACCTGTCTGTTATTCCTTTCTGTGGGGAAGCGTCAGAACAGCAAAATAACTTGGTATTAGGTTCTTAAGAACAATTACAAGAATAAAAGACAAACGTTTGCACAGCGACTCAACGACATGGGTTTTAACAGGAAACGTTAAAACAAAAGCCTGCAATGCAAAACACCGTATTTTACGTAATTTCGGTCGAGACGGGGTGCCAGCTTAATGGATGAAGGAAGTCACAATCGACACTACTCTCAACAAGACACATCAAAAAGAGGACGATTACAGAACGCAACTCAAATACATTACTGTCAGAACGGTTCAATGTAGACCCACAGAGAGTAGAAGGGTATCAGGAAGCTCGGAAAGCAAAAGCTACTGGCGATGACTGGTTGCCCTAGAGATGTTCTATCCGTCAACCAAACTGGTTGAGTTCTGTTTTGTCAATTTGATTTTAAAAAAACTGTACACCCCATGAGATTTCTGATGTAGCGAGTGAAGAGTGAAATATAAACACACATGGTTGCCTCCACTTCAAATTGGGTTTTTAAAATATAATAAAACTTATTGTGGAAATCGATTTTTGGTTGTCACAAACATAGTTTGAAACATATAAGCTGTATACTGTATAAGCTTTATAATCGATGAATTTGTATGACGGAAAAATATCAGAAACATCCTATTGGTGACAATATTTTGCAGCGTCATTGACCTTGTCCATTATTTTCGGTCATTTCCGTACCGCAACTAATCTCGGGTGAAGAGTGATTCATTTCACGGGAGGTAACTCACATGGATTTACTTTCATCATATTACAATTATCCACGTGTTTATTGCTTACGTCAAGTAGGCTATTCTTGTGTTGATATGATGACATCATTATATATGCATTGTCATTAAAATACTTTCAGCCTACGAAGTTTGATTTTTGGTACAAATTCGCGAATTTCTTTAGTTTATTTCCATATCCGGTGGTTAACATTACACGTTTTGGTATAATATTATTGCTTCCTTTCACCTCCGATATAACTGTACCGGTACGTGTCGAAGAATGGTATGACATGCCTTTCGATCTGACTGAAAAGGGTATTTCTCATGGGAGTGCTGATCGTCAAGACAGGTAACTCGGGACGCAAACAAAGATCGTATAGCCGCAGAACCTAATTTTCTAATTGTAAAAGTCAACACAATCACACACACGGGCTTGACGGATAATAAATTCATTATAGGTTTTTTCTCAGGGTGTAGACCTACTGATGTGTATGACTGTCCTGCCACCTAATACGCCATTTCGCCAGCAGCTGAGGGCGTAGGAGTTCGCAAGACGGCCATAAAATTAGTAAACCTTTGAATAACGTCGATAATCAATATTCCTAACGCCCATTCTGGTGTCAACAAGTCATGCTGTATCTTCCTAAAATGACCTTTATCGTCAACAATGTGTTTACAAATGACAGTTTTGATAATTAAAAATTTAATCTTATTTCGTACAGTGCTTATCTGGAATACACAAATTCAATTAAATGTGTATTGAAATCTGTTTGTACAAATCAAGAACTTCTACACTAATTTGTTTGATGGAAAAGACATAACAATATACCTAATGGTTGCTGCACCATTTTATTGTCAATATAATAATTTTACCTTTGTTAAATAGGGTGTTTGAACTCAAAATAAAGGTAATCCTTTTTACAATTATTGACCAAGGTCAAAGTGTCCATCATCAATTTGTCCTTTATGTTTTATTTCCTAACAACAATGGTGGATTTTCTACATTCATGTGTAGGCCTACTCTGTCAGTCTGATCATATTCAGCTGTATTTCATGGAATTTCCCAAAACCGTCCGTTGCCTATATGATAAATATACCTTCGTTGAATATGTGTCCTAGACTAAGCTATTTTACTTTTTTTTACCCGAAGCCAACTTTTCCATTGTCATTTAAGGAATGCTTAAATTCTTAACAAACAATGACGGGTTCTCTACGTCCATATGTACTGCATCAGTCTCTGATGATATTTGGGCGTACTCCAGGGAATTCTTCACAACTTCCGAGGTGATGTTCAGTCTATAACACAGCTCTAAAGGCCTTTCCTCTAGCTCCCCGAACAACGGCCGAATGGTTGGACTTTGTCGGGGAAACGAGCAACCTGGCTTCTGTCTCCGCTGTACGATTGATTCTCTCCTCCTCCAAGCCAATCTTTGCGACCTGAAAAAATAATTTTTTTCTAAAAATCAAGTATCCAATCCAAATTGAATAGCAATCCCCGGGGGTGCGTACTGATTAGAACTAAATGTCACGTGGTCTTACTGGCAATTTTACTGGCAAATCATCCTCTCCGGTGAATGGAGACCAGTGAGGTCACCAGAAAATCAATGTCTTTATCGGATGGAGGTATGTATTTGATACTCAGAGCTTAGCCATATTCATGTATAGGCTGTTAAGACCATTAAAAATTAAGACAACCAGTACAAGTGATTATTTTGCTGATATTTGTCGGCATGCATCAATTATTGGCTTTAAAGACTTTGTGAAATATATATAACATGCAATTTGCTCTTTGATATACCCTACGTGTGTATGTACCATTTGTATTAAGCTGAAGTTTTGGTAATGCAAAAATGAAGCAAGGAAGCAGGGATATTGGTTTAAGATACAGTTAAACTTTATTACGCCCAGACCAGTCATACTGATGTATGGGGATGCATTTGGATTACAGTAATTCAGATATAAAGACAATTTCTATTTTACAGAACACTTGTTTTATAATATGTGTGAAAATATATTGTTATAAAACAGTTTGAAAAGGCCACAGTTGTAATAAATCAAAAAATAAATATCATATTCCACGCTGTATTACGCTTTAAACGTACACCAAGAAAGAGATTGTTACTTCCCAAGACTATACTGGACATGCATTGATGGATTGTTGAAAAGATAATGCAACTTATGTAATTAGGATAGCGATAATAGTAGATTGGAATTAAATTTTCTCGATTTTGTCTCCGACTTGGGAGGTGATCTTAAGCTTCTTATCCCAGTTAGAGTCAAAGGGGGAACACACTAGCATACAATTGAGTCAAACCTAGGTAGCGTAATAAATACATATAGCATTCCTGAGGTGTCAATATTCCACATCCGAAAATTTGCCCGTGACCACAATATAAACAACAACAACAACAACAACAACATTCCTATCTGTGTTCAAAATAAACCCACAGACACAGAAGTAAAATACAGCTTTAGGTCATCGGCATGGACAATTTGTAGCGAACGAAGGGCAATACATTTCAATTTCGGATCGTGTAAGATAATTGTCCTCTCGACAATTTTTTTAAAAATTATTTTAGTGACAGTATTTTTTGTTTCAAAAAACATGTATAGGGAAAACCATGTTTTAATTGACAATATAATTAACATACCAGCGAATGTAGTTTAATTCAAGTAGACTGATGAACGCTTGTGTAAAATGTATCCAAAGTTGAAATAAAATATGTATTTTAATCAGGGCCTAGCCTTACCAATAAGGCATTAACTGGATGGCAGCTAATATCTTGCAATCAGGTGAGTTAAAAAGACTTTTGTGACGTCGAGTACTCAGCTTGGATATAATCTGGGGTTCGTCATCGATACTGAAAATTTAATTCGGAATAACCAGTTCAATCAGTGTTACAATTTGTATATGGTGATAAAATAATTAGCGGTTATGTTTTGGCAAAAAATTAAATTCAAATGATATAACTGTTTAAAATCATTCTTAATTATATCTGATGATTTTTTTAATAATGTTTAACCATTTCAAATTATTTAAGCAAGTAACGTGTGAAATATGCAATACGTTGTCATATAAGATAAGTACATTCCAGTAAGGCGTTAAATCCCAATCAATCAAACGGACCGGCATTAAAATCAAATAGCACGAAATGTAGCTGCAGTGTGAAATTCAACGCAATTTTGCCTTTATATGTTATTTATTGCTTTTTAATCTTTATTCAGTAAACGTTTGAGTTTAAAAGGAGACTTTGTATAGAAAATCGTTAATCTTAATATAGCAAAAAATGTTAATGTTATCGCAGCGAAAATTTATAGTAAAACTGTATTTTGATTTCGATTTCGGGGAAAAAACTTTGTCCATCTTAATATATCAGCCGAAATTTACATTTACATGGCAACAACAGACAAGGGATCAACAAACACAGTTAGGATAAACATACAAAGACCAACGTCTGAACTGCAACAACAGACAAGGGATAAACAAACAGTCAGGATAAACATACAAAGACCAATGTCTGAACTGCAACAACAGACAAAGGATTATATCAGATATAAGCTATGTTCTAGCTCTAAAAATAATAGAAACGGGCACCACTAAAACAAAGGTTTGGTTTGGTTTATTTGGAATCTGGTTTTGAGCCACTGAAAAATCGACGCAAAACACACCGACTAATCTTGTTTAATAAAATCATTCATAATGATACACCTAGTTATCTTTTGGTAAATCTACAGTCTCGAACATCAGAATGTAACCCATACGAGGTGAGAAATTCAGATTTTACAACTGTTTATAGTCGCACTGAGAAATTTCGTCAGTCTTTCTTCCCAGCAGCTGCTCAAGATCTTGGGACCCTTATTTTTCATAATTGTTATGAACGACATACACCTGAGCATGAAAAACAACTTTCAAATGTATGCAGACGATTCTACACTCTATGTAAGTGGAAAAACTGTTCAACAGATTGAGAACAAACTCGAAAGTGATCTGCGCCAAGTTTCTATTTGGTGTAAACAAAATCGAATGGTTATTAACAGTCAAAAAACAAAACTTATGTTAATAACAACTTCCCAATACGTCTTAATAGCACAGATTTAACTGTCATTCTGAATGGAGTTTCTTTAGAAATGTGTGAGAGCATTAAATTATTGGGGGTGCTCATACATCATAATCTGTCGTGGGTAAACCATGTTAACTATATTTTTGGTAAAATATCTTCAAAAGTTTATATGCTGCAGCGTTTGAAAATTCTTTTACCTTTGTTTGCTCGTAAACTATTTTATACAAGTTACAGTGTACCACATTTTGATTATTGTCGTGTTATATGGGGTGAATGTGATTTGTCGTTAAGAGCTAAATTATACAGACTACAGAAACAATGTTTAAGACTCATTTTTAATGTTGAACGCTTGGCACACACAAGAGATTTGTTTATTGTGTCGAAATGGCTTCCTTTAGAAAACAGACTTTTTTACCATAAAGCTATAACTTTGTACAAGATTTTTAATGGCCAAGCTCCACAATACCTCAGAAATCTGTTCTTTTTTACTTCAGATATACATAATCGAAAGACACGTTCCACGACAAAAGAGAAACTCCACCTACCGAAAGCAAATACACAAATGTATAAATCGGGCTTTCGTTTTCAGGAAGTAAACTGTGGAACGATTTAGATGACGGCATTAAGTTTTTATCTCCGCTGAATTGTTTTAAAAGAAATTTGTATAATAAGTTAATAAATGAAATATAGTGCTTTTGTGTATATACTATATTTTTATATAAATATACACCTTACAAGTTAAACTGAGATTTTAAATAATAAAAAGAAAAAACAAATTTAAAGGTAAAGATAAACTAATATTTATTGTATATATATTTTACATTCTATCTTTGTATATGTAAATATGTATACTATTATCTCAGCTCTGTGGACGATCGGCCTGATTGGCTGAATGGATTTCTGAGGATAAATAAAGTTTTTTTATTATTATTATTATTAAGGGTCTTTGACCGGGCCTCTGTTATTCATCATTTACATTAATGACGTTGCATGTTCTCTAAATCATTCATCAATATTAATCTATGCTGATGATACAAACTTGTTCAAAGCTATTCAGTATGACAACCATGCTAGTCTTCTCAGGACTACCTTCCTAGTTTTGTGCAATGGTGTAAACGCTGGAATTCAAAACTGAATACCTCAAAATGCTGCTCGGTTTCTTTTATCAATAAAACAAACAAAAATTGAGTACAATTAAAATATTGATAACAATCACATACATGTATGTCGTGTGGATAATTTAAAAGATTTATCTAGTAAAATATCTAGTCGATAAAATTGAAAATATACCAAAAAAAGTTTGTAAATATATTTGTTTCAAATCAATTGTTCCCTATTCTTCCAGTACATAGCCAATTTGTGTAAAGGTTTTAATCTGTGAACACCGCAAAGCAGCGGATTTACGAGTCCTTTACCAGTGTGTTAACTTTGTGGTTGATTCGCCTTATCTTGTGGAGCAAGTTAATTGCAATTTCCCAGTAAGATCGCTATGGAACACACATTTGTTTAAATCAAATATGTGCATAACAAAGTCCATAAAGTTTATTTTTTCTCGGATATTTGAAACCTATCACGAAATACGGTATCTCATCCCATCAATTGATATTTTTCGGTTCTTTTAAAAGCATGTAAGATAAATTTTCAATAACTGATAAGCTATACTATATTATAAATTGATTCTACGTTTTCTGTTTATAAAGGTATTGCTTTTACTTATTTAAATCGGAAAGTATTTGATCATTTTCTGTGATATAATTCCAAAACTTTTATGACTGTATCTATGATACCTTATACTTTTTCTGTAATATTATTTCAAATAATTTATGAATGTATCGGTGTGATGAAAATAACAGCTAAATTATTTCTATATAGTGTACTATACCAATGACTTACCGTCAATCTGTGAAACAAATATACTATATTCAATCATTATACTATATCAGCATATTATATTGCACTACGTTCATATATATTGTCTTTAACCTGGCTGTTAATGATTTTATCATGTATGTTATCAGACTTGTAAGTGGGCCCAATGCCTGTTGTGCTCTGGATAGCCAAATTACACGTTTGTTGTAAAAGGTCCAATAAAGTAAGGAGATTGTAGACAATAAACTTGCATAAAAATGGTCGAAGGCTAATAACATGAAAAATACAAGTGCTTATGAGCTGACATTTTTCTGCTTTCAAAAGACCCACTATTGTTTACCTGTGGTTGTTTTTCAGTATTTTTAGAAGTAGTGTATTGACTTCAAACTATCTACATGTCCAATTATCAGAAACTGTATTTTGTCCGAACAGGTCTTTTGTGCACACAAGTAACAAATGTATGTATCCATCAAGATCACTATAGATCGCTAAATATTATCTCCTAATCCATCAATTTATGTTTATGGCTATTTTGTGGTCTTTTAAAATCCATGTAAGATCAATGTTTAATAACTGATAAGCCGACACATCTATACTATATTATAAATGCATTCTGTGTATGTTTATACAGGTATTGCTTTTACTTATTTAAATGGAAAAGTATTTGATCATTTTCCATTATCTGTGATACCTAATTGCTACACTGTGACTATATTTTTATGGCTATATCTGTGATACAAATAACAGCTTAATTATATCTATATAGTATACTATACCTTTCCGTTAATCTGTACAATAATAATGTATCAAATCATTATATTATATCAGCATATTATATATTATATAACACCACATCCAAATACATTGATTTTGTCTTTAACCTGACTGTTAATGATTTAATCGTGTTTGTTATCAGACCTGTAAGTGGGCCCAATGCCTGTTGTGCAATTGCCAAATGGAAATGAAATTATAGGTTTGTTGTAAACGTTCAATAAAGTACAGAGACTGGAGACTATACAAGTACAGAAACCTGGAAGAGAGCTAATAACGTTTTTAAAAATACAAGTGCTAATTAGCAAATATTTTTCTGTTCGCCAAACACGCACCATCTTGCCGGTATTGTTTTTCAATATTTGTAGATGTAGTGTATGTCATGCGCAAAAGTAGCAAATCTATTTATCAACCGAGAATGCCATTTTCATATTATATTACGCTTCGGTATCATTCGATACCTTGTTTGGTGTATGTATTAAGCTTCAACCACGTCGGGACATACAAAGAGAATGTCTGTTCAGGTAAAACCAAGCTCTTCATCAGTTATGACAGGTAAGAAATAACAAACCATCTTAGATTCTAGCGCATCCAGTGATACTTTACGTATGAGTCTTCATGTCAACTGAGTGGATTAAAGGAATTATCTTTATAGGTCCTGGATATTTCGTAGTGTGAAGGGTTTGAATGTATATGTTTTAGTTTCCTTGTCGTTGGAAAAGGTGTGTTTTTAAAATACGGCTTGCCAGATCAATTAGAACAGGTCATTGTACTCGACATCAGTGCCAGTAAGGATGACAATAAACAAGGCAGTTACGGGAAACTGAAGTTTGCACTTTATTCCTTTAC
>JARFOD010157020.1:0-12194 GCA_031763545.1 Mopalia muscosa | reverse complement strand
AAACTTCATCCTATTAGATCTGTGTACTTGTAAAAGGCAAGAGGTCTGGTTTCGCAGAATGATAAGGACAATTTGCGATTTCTCAATTGCTGTGAGAGTTATTACCTTGAGGTGAATTTCACATAGAGGTCGTACTCGGAATGATTAGCAAAAGAACACAAGTTAAATGTATTAAGTTTTGTTTTCGTTTAAGTTTTGACATATTAAATTTGTAAAGCTTTAGCTCAGTGATCTAGTTATCTTTTTGTTATTTTTCATCAGGGATGATTGAATGTGTTAAATTTTTGTGACAGTGTCAGAGCAATGGGGCTTGACCTTTGACTCTAGCTGCCATGTACATCCGATTGTTCGACATACTTCCCAGATGTGAAACGTACCGAGGTGAACTCGAAGAGATTTAACAGGCATGTCGGAATTCCCTCACTCTTTACCAAACTATACACGCTAATTTATGCTTAGGTTTGCCCCTGTTATGACAAGCTATACAATAAAAAAAAAATTAAATGGATAATCCAAACAAGATTTTAAAAAAATAACCAAAACCGATTGTTGCTTATGGACTCTTTGTTTGTGGTACTTACGTTAAAGTTACAGTTGCAGTATAGGAATATGGCTAAATTAATTTGTTCCAAAGTGGGTACAGTTTTTGAAGCAAGGAATTGGTCTAAGTTTTGGTCGTGTTGTTTAAAAACCACTACATTCTTTGTGGGTTTTTTATTTGGGCTGATAGTCTATGTTTCTTAGCACGTGGGATAGTCCGCCAAAACATCGCCATTAGCTAGATGAGTAATAGTTTCTTCAAAAGGATGCCTGAATGTTCTTAAACGAACCCAGGTCCATGATATTCAAGTATTACCTGGAAAGCAGTAAATTTCAGACATGCAGAGATGTCAATCGGGAATTTCGGCGGATCGACTTTCGTTTTCAATTTTTTTTTTAAAATTGCTTCTGCATTGAATTTGAGTTTATTTCCCCCATATACGGACATGTAAGAATTATAAACCACACCGAAATATACAAATAAATATGTAGCAGGTGATTTCTTAATAAAAAAGACAATACTTCATATGTCCGTGCACACAGCCCTCACCTGGAGTGAAATTCGAAGTTGCTCTGAATGTCTTGAGCCTCGTTTGCTGAGTTGGCCAAAGCTCCGGCTCTGCTAGTCAGACATCGCATGTCGAATCAAGGTGGAGTCAAAATAAAATCGAAACAAGAAAGATTAGAAAACTCCACTCCGCCCCAAGTCCTTAGGTACGCTAAGTTGTCCAGCATAGAACAATTAAAGGAAAGGCAGGTTTTGGGGGATTGTTTCTATCATTTTACATAGATATATGAACACTCATGAATTTTGTATTCAGTCTAATGTCCCAAACTGACGTCAATCGCTTCCCATCATGATCAGGTGGTTGTTTCCTACCCGGCTACCACTAAAACTTTGGCCTGTTTGAAAATAATGTTAGTTTTTTTTATAACAATCATAAAGAGTACTAAACGACCAGTAGAAAGCGTGTCTTTTATTTATAAATAGGTATTGAGAGAAACGATTTAACATTTCATTTCATTTAATTAAACTCAAACATTTATTTATTATTTAGTTAATAACTGATTCTTTGGTTGGTTGGTTGGTTGGTTGGTTGATTAGCTGGATGGTTGGTGATTCGAAGAATATTTCAAAGAAAAACTGCCTGACTGACAGGCAGACACAAACAATGCTGTGATTAAGGGTAAAAATAAAACACATTGTTATGGCCAAGGGACATATTTTTTGGCACTTATAGGCGCTTTCAACTGGACGATTTCGTTGAGCACGTTTATTGCTGCGCAGAAGAAAAAGAGTATACTTAACGAAAAGGTGTCAAGGGAATGGATTTCTCGCAATTTAATTTGGATTTCCAATATGGCGATGCCCTTGTGTCCTTGTCGGGCATTAATTGTCAATAGGGGCATTCGACTGGACATTATCGTAAAGCACGACGAGAGCCGTTGTCTACGAAATGAATTCGGCTCGTACATTTGTGAAATGTCGTTGACTACAACCATGTTACCTGAACACGTAACCGATTTAAAGGGGGGAAGTGTGGAGTTTCGTACCCAACGAAACATCATGAATGTACCAGTTAAACAAAATCTGTATAGTTAATAACGCCTCTGACTAAATTTCCGAATGCATGTAACGACTGAATGGTCGGAACAAAGGTCATATATTCGCCAGTGTTACACGTTGTACCGAAATCAATACTATTGAAAGTAATGCTTCACCTTAACTCGCTTTAACCAAAAAGATTCCTGTTAATGTCACCAATATTTCATTATTTACAACATACATTAATTACAACAAAAAAACCAAGCCGACAGATATATTTATTGTTCTTTATTTACATGTATAATTTATATACCAGCATAATATAACTCATGCAGGGGACAAAAAGAAGGCAATTATGAACAAAGTAACAAATGATCTACCGTGAGAATCCCCGTAATGGCGAGTTGACTTATATAGAAACGTGAAACAAAGATTTCGTTGTGGATTCATATTTATACAAACATACAGTCCCTGAATCATTAACCAAATGACATTCCTGATATATGCCTATACAAAAAATAAATAAATGCCCTTTAAAAAAAGCTATGCTGACATTGCTTTATAAATACATGTACGAGTTTAATATATGTTAGAGGCCGATATCCGGGTGTGATATAAACCCTGAATCCTCAGTCTGCAATCACAAAGCCAGCTATATACCAGAACTCTTATCACTCCGAACACAGCCCACAAAACATTGAAATAGTATAGATCTACGAAGACAGCATTAGTACAATAATAAAATACAGTAATGTTTAAAGTTTCTTTTCAATTAATACGAGTTACGGTTACTCTATGATTCCGTGTATCAGGACTTGTGTCACTCGGGTCTAGTCATTGATCATAGTCACCAGCCAAAGGTGACTAATCGTCTACATAGATGGAGCCCAGTGTAAGACAATGGTTTCAAGCGGACTACATTTCACACACTTTGCTTTACGTGTGCGTGTTTTTGAGAATGAAGGCCGATAAGGTTCTACGCCGTTATGCACAAGTATTAGAGAACCTTACAGCACAACGTATACCGCAGTATAATATATAGTCTTGCAACTGAAGTACACTTTAGCAAGTAACATCACCTTGGTGTCTTAACGTGCATTCCCACAGTACGATTTGTAGACCTATGCGACTTAAATGGATTCCCCGTATTCACAGCATTGTGATTGGCCGATACAGAAACACGATTACATATGGCAATACGAGAAGGTGCCTTTAGATGTGATCTCAATATTTTGTTGCGGATGCCGTTGTCAACGACTCTAGATTGGGATTATTGCGGATGTAGTTTTAATACATTGGTGGCACAGGGCGTCCTTGCGCGTTTACATCATGCTGTGATTCCGTGTGTCATTTAGAGGAAGGACGAATTAAATGATCCACGGTACATGGCTTTATTAATCTGCGGTAATAAACTGTGTTCTAATAGTGGGATAGCTTTTTTGTTCCAGTTTGGTGACTAAATTGCTTATTCGATTGTTCAGGCAATATCTTTTTTGCTTTTATATTACAAATTGAATGTTATTCAATTAACCATTCACCACGATCCTTTCACAACGATATTTTTTTAATAATTTAGAGACTTACTGTATTTTTTGGCAATTCTCGTGAATACTTAGTGAATAATCATGAAAGGGGGCAGAAACGAGGTGTCACGAATTGTTCACCATGCAATTGAACAACGAAAATGGATTGTAAACGCTACTGGCACGTCCAAAGTACCAGTTTGCACGAATGTTGTTTCGTTGTAGTTTATTTTTGTCTTTCTTCTTTAAACTAATGAATCAACGCGTTTTTATATCCAACCTGACGACTTTCCATTCATCTCACGTGTCACTCATTCGACGAGATACACATATACCATAATATAAAGAAAAATGACTACAGATTGAGTATACGAATGGAAATGACAGTTTCAAAATCAACATCGCTGGGCTAGCATACTACTTCCAAAACAACAGTGAACCAATATTTGTGATATCATTTTGTTGTTGTTAAATTTCGGACATCCAACGCATTCTGCGCAGTATTCTCAACCTTCATCACTCAAACTTTAGCTCATTCAAATACCATTTGCAAGCGTAAGCGGTCCGACAGCACCTTTCATCTCTACAAAACTGTCTTCATCGTCTTTCTATCGCCCAAGAAAGTCACACACATATCGCTAATAAGAGGTAAGTTTGTCAAATTGAAGATTAAATAATGATCAAAAGTATAATAAATATTCAGTATTGTTTCAGGTATCAAAGACCTACGATGCTTTTGACCGGAGAGAACCTATTCATCGCTGAACGGAATATGCTATAGGGTGATTCTTCTTCATCTGCCTCTGTAAAGGTTCTTGACAAGGTTGTGTTGAAAACGCTAACAGAACTTAATCTTTTCAAAGCCTTTGATGTTTTCTTGAACCCAGTCGAGTATTGCGACTGCGTAGTCGCTACTGTGCTCATTTGAGCGGAGACTGTTTCATGTGTAGATGACAACCTATTAATCGTTTTCCCTACAGTTGGCGTTGATGAATGTGTTGTTGTGGATGGTTGGTTGCGGTTTAAAGACAAAGAGTTTCTTTGTGCTATATGGGGTGATGACGGCAGTTTGTAGCCTGCTTCAGTGGAATATCGCTTCAGTTTTGTCGTTAACAGCACTGGCGAACGTGTAGTGTACTTCTCTACTCTTACTTGTGACGACCAGGGCCTCGTCTCAGTTGTCGAAGAACTTGATTGTGTTACGGAATTTCCAGTGGTGTCCACTGATTTAGAGGCTATTCTCGTTGAAGTAGCGATCGGCAATGACGGGTTTGGTTCCGATTCATTCACTGCATAGTTTGGTTGTCTAGCCAATTGAGCTGTGACAGTATACACCGCGTAGTGATAGATCAACACAGCCGACCAAATCCATAACGAAAGAATAATTCCTGTCAACTCTAATCCTATTCCGGTCCTGCGCAGTGTTTCGTTCCGTTTTTTCTGCTTTTTCCCTCCATTGCTCGTCTCCAGAGAGAACACCAATGCGGCTGCTAGACCAAACGCTGGATTGATCAGGACACCCACAATGATAACACAGGGCATGTGCCAGAAACTGCTTCTCCTGTAGAAACAGATCGACATTATATTGATATTTTTCAAACAGTTAACGTAACTAACTGAATTAAGTTTTTTTACTTATCTGTCGCATAAAAACCACTTAAATCGTGCTGATATTACCCAATTTAATTGATCGCTAACATGAACGACCTGACTTTCAGAGTGATTGGGTATTTCCCCCAAAAAATGAATATATTGTTGAGTTGAGCACAAAGACTACGTTTATGATCCGATATTAGTGCATATAATTATGTAGAGCCATTGGGCGAAGTTCGAATCCAGGCGGAGGCAACTAAACACAAATATGTATATTTATGTCTAATATGATCAGTTCAACTTGCCAGCAATAGACATAAACAAAATATGAAATACAACAACAACAACAACAAAAATACAATCAAAAAATTTACACCTATTTTTAAATTGTAAATTTATTTAAACGTTAAGTGTTTTTGTGTTAAAGGAAGAGTAAACTTTTGATTAGCCCTACCAGTATCAAGCGAACGATGTGGCCAACAAATAAAAATAGCTGCATACTTTCCTGTCTTTCAGGGACAATATGTAAGAGTGGAAGATGTAAAAAAAAACTAATGATTTCCGACATTTCACTGAGCGGAAACAACAATCAACGTCTTATGGTTTTGACCTTTCTAACACGAAGTGGCGCAAATGAGTATTTTAATAACAGCGAAGAGGATGAAACAGCAAAATGGGGTGGGGTTACTTGATGTCATACCGGAAGTAGAAGGCATTCACAGTTTCGAAGTGGTAGGTGATTGATTAAAGTTCGACTGAGGTCAGTAATGAAAGGCAATATGGCTAAGGGCATGGCTTTGGTGTGTGTCGCTGAGAAGCGAAACAGTGATTGCGGATATCAGGCGAAAACCAGTATTTTATTTATACTCAACGTTATTCACAGCTGCTGTTTCTTTTAAAATTACTAAATATGTAGTCAAACATCACAGGCGGAATACTAACCTTTTGATTGGTTGTTTTGATCCTCTGTTGGTATGTTTTCTTTCGATGTTTTCAGAACGATTCACCATGTTGAGGACAGTTGAATTCGATCCTTAAAACACAAAAGTAATTGTTGTCACCACCCCTATATAAAGAATGATTTTACAACCCTCTTTGCAAATGCCATACCTGATGATGAGGTGAGTTGTACTTCGAAAGCTTGTAGCAATATACATAATGTACTTGTAGCAATATACATAATGTACAAAGTCGCATTACTTGTCATTTCTTTACAAAAGTAATTAACTCAGTATAAACAAATATGAATTGTTCTGCTTTGAAATATTTATAATCATAAAATTTTATAGCAGCCATAAGGTATGACGTACTCTAAACATTCGTGAAATGCAATGGTATTGCTAGTTTTCTAGAGAAATTTTGGCCGTTTTTCTCTATAGCATATGACATTATACCGTATTCTCAGAAAATACTACCTGTCACTTTCCACATTTTCTATATTTTAGAAAAAAATCTCACACAACCCCAGACGTGAGGGAAAATATAGGTTTACCTAATGTCACATTCGGAGGTACAAAGTTGCTGTTTCCAGGAACAGTCACCATCGTGGGAAATTGCATCGGATGGGATATATCTGAGTGAATAAATTGAAAACAATTATTAGTGCACAACACTATCATGCCGTCGGTGGCAATTTATGTATAGCTTACACAACCATGCAGCCCTCTGGCTAAGATCGGTTTGTTTGAAGAGTAGCAATGCTGCCTTTAATAAAAACCTGAAGAAAATTAACTTTCCAACATTATGGAAACGATTCACATCTTGGTATTGTTTGAGTATATTATCGTTGGAATACACGGCCGTCATATAAGTGAAATACCCTGGACCTCGGCGTGAAACACCGATCATTCAAACAATCAATCAATCAACCTCAATCCTGCGAGACAAACGTTTAATTTTGTTTTACAGAAGGAAAGTTTGCTTCCCCCACAAGCATTTATATTTAGATCTAAGCGTCTTGTTTTATGGAGAAATAACCTACAAATGTGTTTTATTATTTAAGTTATTCTGATGAATATTTTAATCGGAGAGAAGGAATATCTGGTGCCCCTACTGGGATTCGACAGGTGCCCAACAGGACCATCGTTCTAACCGATTGAGCTACAGAGAATCACGACAGAAAGACCACGTCCTTTTCTTCCAAGCAAAGATGGCGAATTTGATTCCTTAATTAACATTTATGTCCCTTATTGCTTAGCTAACTAACGGACTTTTCATGATAATTCACAAATACAGTGTTTTCCACTTGTTACATATGTTACCATTACCGCGTGGGTTGTTATATATATTATATTTTGGTTTCATTTGGGATAGTAGTGAAGATGGTAACAAAGATCCAAAACAAACTATTTTGAAAGAAGCACCAACTGAGAGAAAAGATGACTCAATCAAGCTATATTTTTAAAAGGGTATACCTCTATACATATGTTGTGATATACACAGGCCCGAGGTGAGATGTAAATGGAATTATTGCTAAATGACTAACTAACTGTTATCGCACATCCACGTTTTGAAATATATATACAAACTCGAGATATGATAATAAAAATAATAATAATATTTTATTACAGACTGAAGTCATTACAACAGAAACGCCAAATAAAATATTGATCTATTTTACATGAAATTGTTACATGTACAGCATTCTGTCGAGAGTTTTGAACACACAAACATCAGACTTCCACAGCTTCCAGAAATAATGCATTTTGAGATACATCCATTCTATGTTAAAACAAAGGAATTTCTTTAATGAAAACCATGAAATTGGTACTTGGACCATATCGGTGGTGTAAAAACCGCTTGAATACTGTCAATATTTTTTTTTTCTTGTTATGCATGTAGCTGTATAATGACTAAAAAAATATACCTGTTTACATGTTTATCAGATAAATAAATTTGTGTTGGCATCCAGCAATTAAATATCTTTGTACGTTCTTACAAGATGTATCAGTACATCCCTTTTATAACTCTCCTGAACAAAGTGTCGTGCCGCAAAAATATAAAGGTACACTTTTATTGTAGAAAAAGACCATTTTGTTAGATTCAACCGAGAAACATGAAATATACAGGTCTTTCGACGTGTAGACGCAAGAACTGAGATTTTATTATTGATTAGAATGTGTTTTACAATAAGTCGTCAATTGTAAAGCGTTACTATTTATTTATATCGGGCAGTTACATGGTACCGACGGGCAATAGCAAATACATGGACATTTCTTGAAAAAATTTAACTTGGTTGATTAGTTGTTACACTGATTTATTGATTGGTTAGTTAATTGATTGGTTGATTGATTGATTGATTGAATAATGAAACCGATCAATCAAAAGCAAATAAATGGACATTTCTTGAAAAAAATTAACTTGGTTGATTAGACTGATTTATTGATTGGTTAGTTGGTTAATTGATTGAATTATCGGTTAATTTAAAGTTTGATTGATTGGTTGAAAAATTGATTGATTGATTGACAAAGTGATTGATTGATTGATCGATTGCTTGATAGGAAGATTGATCGATTTATTGAAAGATTGATTGATTGAATGGAAAATTGATCGATTGACTGAAAGATTGATTGATTGATTGATTGATTGGGAGATTGATTAATTGGAAGATTGATTGATTGATTGTTTGATTAATTGAATAATGAACATACTCTCTGAACATAAATTTTGTAACAAACACATTTGTTGTGCAGGTTGTTCATGTATTTTTAAATTACATTGGTATGAGGAAACTCAATTAAATCATTCAATCAAGCAATCTTAACATATCAAATCAGTTTGATCTTACCATCATCTTTGAAAAGTCGATCAGAATGAACAATATCTCTAGAGAGCCCCATCTATGAACGGTAGTATATGAAAGGTCAAACGCAAGCTGTGCAATTCAGAAATCTAGCCAAAATATGCACCAGTATATAGTGTATTCACACAGTATTCCAATGGCGGATAATTCCAGTGCCAGACAAGTCACAACAACGACATCGTGAAATGATACAAATATTATACAAAGCGATGTTTATTGGAGTTCCAGAAGAAACAGGTATATAGGTGAATTTCTCCCTGATCTGTTTAATTTTCACCACAGTTTGTTCCTGTGTATCCACGAGAAGTCTCAGTAATCCCACCACCTTTGATTTCTCCGTTGAGGAATAATTTCCAAGTATGTCCTGAAAATAATATAAATATATGGATAGACACATATTATGAGGAAGGAATAAGTGGCTTAAAGCAAATGATTGAAAACTGGCGAGATTTGTGTTTCTGCACCAAATGACCATTGCTGATGAACACGTGAATCTTCGTTGTTTTGTTCCGGCCACCTGCAACCCCGTTACTGTACACCAGAAAACTATGATGTGGTTTGAAACAATTGCATAAACATAACACTAGCGGGTCGCATCGCTTACTAACACAGATGACAGCTTACGAGATAACTATCACGTGTGGAAATTCCCCCACATCTGATATCTAAATAATAGTGTTACTCAAACTAACCTTTGACGGCTGTGTCCACTTAACACTCCTCTATATATCTTTAAACTAGTGTTTCAATTAAAATCCGGGTTATTGGTATATTGCACGATCATTTTCAGAGCACCAAGTGTTCTTTGAATCAATGTAAATCTACATTATTTGTCCAAATACGGTCTTACAGGACTTTGTTGTAGATAAAACATTCGCTGTGTTCCACTTTCATAACGCCAAGACTAAACCTTACAGAATAGCCTACATAATAACAATTTATAGTTTGCAAAACGGATCTATATAGTTTGTCCCAATTCTCTCAATAGTGTCAAGCACACCAGCTTCTATTAAGGCTGAAATACATGTAGCTGTATTTGGGTTAGCTACACCAGTCTATATAATATAAATGTAGATAACAAATACGTGTGTGTCCACCTGGGATCGACCATTGGACGTTTGGCTGCGAGTGACAACAATTATTTCTGATCTATAGATGCTTGAAAAAGAAAGGCACGCGTTTCACCAAGAAATATCGATTAACCAAAAACACTTTAGTGGTAAAATAGAACATTTTCCTTTGAAATGGGAAAAGGTTTTGAAATCGTTATATAGCTTTAGCTGATGATAATATAGGACACTTAACTATTTGTTATTTTTTGTTTCAACGTTTTAGTTTTGAATATAGAAGTCAATGTGATGCGACCATGTGTTATCTACCATACAAAATAGGATTTTCGTACAAGTACAGCGGGACTAATTTGGCCCTCATTTGACCTCGTCACAACTCTATAAAAAATAAACTTGATTGGAGATCTCATTATTATTAACTTACTTATCAACACCTGTTTAAACCTGTGATATAGTCATTACGAGAACACCTCCGTGTTTTTTGTTGTAAATACTTCTTTTCGTTCAAGTTTTGCCACTCTAACACTTTGTATATTAACTATCTTGAAGTCAGCATTTTGCACTACTTATTCATTAGTTTTTTATAGGCACCATGCACAGCCCCGTTGAGGGCATAAAATTTTATTTAAAGTCCATTTTATACCCGCACTAAACACAACAGCGGAAAAGATTCAGCTTCCCGGTTCAGATGCCGCTGGACGAATAGGCGATTCACAACGAGGCCAATGGTCGAAACTATGTCCTAACAGTCACATGATTGAGTTTCGGGAGCGAATGTAAGGAGCAAGACTGCTAGATATATCGTACGATACACCCTAACACAATTTTATAGACAATTTTGCTGTTTTCTATTAGGGGAATGCTAGTTAAACGTTCATCCATTCTTCAAGAATACACACAAAACTTTCGACTGAGAGAAAAAATTATGGTGTATCTTGTAGAGGGAAAGGAAAATTTTTAATTTTTTAATTTTTTTTCATTCTTGGTCATGCGGTTACAGATGGTCTTAAGTATTTAACAACAATGACGTATATTTGATTGAGCTGTAAGGGAAACGCGGTTAAATTCGGTCCAAGCCACTGAGTAAGTGTGGCGCGAAAGGAATAATAAAAATCCCGTCCAACCCATCCATGCACGTAATAAATGAGACAAAAAAGCGGATTTATCCTGCCCAAACCACCCAGTAAATTGGACACAAAAGGAGTCATTCTGTTTAAACCACTGAGTAATTGAGACAAAGAAGCGGATAAATCCCGTCAAAACCACTGAGTAAATGAGACGCGAAGGAGTCCAAATCCCGTCTACACCACCGAAAAATGAGACGAGAACACAGGATAAATCCCGTCCAAACAACTATGTACTTATGACACCAAACATGTTAATTCAATGGGGATAATCAAAGGAGTTATCACAATGACGTGTTAGAAGACGTGCCTTAACAATGTCCTCAGAGTCTTTACTAGAATAACTGTTGAACCTAATTCATAGGCTGTTCTTAAACAGGGACTTACTATTCTGTTTAAAAACACGTAAGGATGCATATGCCAGCATAACCCAACACCCAAAAGGTGACTTTTCTGTTTCAATCATTTCAGTGACAAACACTAGAGTTGACTGAAGTGCCCGCGGGTGATGAAATTAAAGGCGAACAGTAATCCGCAATAAACGAAGAGGTCACGTATTTGTAGTGACGTACAAATATTGTCTTTTAATACCATGTTGAAGGTGTAATTTTACAAAAGAATTGTTCCAGACCATTGAATTGAGAGTTAAGGATTAGCATGCATGGACTCAAAAAATCCTGTTAAAACATATGGGGATATTTACATAAGTATTTAGAAAGTCATTTGTCTTTTTATGATGCAGATTCAATCCAGTCTGACGTGTTAATTAGTTAAAGAGTTAAAACGTCACAAACTGTGTAATTGCCGTCATTAGATCTCGAGTTAGTGCAGAAGAATACAAATATGTATCATATATATGTATATATTTTTGGAAAGCTTGAATACTCAGGATTACATATATGTGAATGTGGGTAAAATCAAATTATTATTATTTATAAAATTATTGCAAATAGACTGCATTTTTCATGGTTTAACTTTCGAAGTGTAATAACGATA
>JARFOD010157009.1:0-12194 GCA_031763545.1 Mopalia muscosa | reverse complement strand
ATTAATTTGTTTGTTTGTTTGGGGTTTAACGTTGTACTCATCACTTATATGATGACATGCCAGCCCAATGGGTGAAGGAAACCACCCTCGACACTACTGGCAACAAACAAAGAAAGGACCAGAAAAATACAGGACGACAACAACAGGCGCAATACAGACACCACAAACAGATCGACTTCCTGTTCCCCTTTAGCTCTGAGAGCACCAGGGCAACATAAAGCTCTCTCCAACCACCCGCATATTTATAATTAAATATTTGAGGAGCACAACACAGATTTAGCACATACAATGTATTCTGGCATAGAGCTTTAAAGTTTTCACATGTTGTTTAACACCTATTGAGAAGAGAAATCTTACCTCTAAACAGAGAAGACAGAATCTGCAAACATCACAACGGGATTCCACTGGGACAGATGGTTGCCATGGAAAGTGTGACAATGATCGCAGGTACTGCAGGAGAGCCACTTCAATATGTAATATGCTTTCTAGCCAAGTACTATCTACAAAGAGGTCCTCAAGAGCGGCTGAATACTGGGAGGTCTTCACTGGACTGTCAAAAGCTAGCACTTGATATGGGGCCGGCAACATATTTACCACACCATTGATATGTTTGAGGATGGCAATTTGTGCTCCATGGAATAACACATCTACCACTGGATGATCGGGAACTGTGGTCACTCCAGCCTCATGTAGTTCCTGGTTCCGGTTATATGTGACCAGGGTCCGGAATGCACTCAAAGAAATACACTCCTTTAGTATAGACAACTGGAAGTCCTTAATATATGAAAAAAAAATAACATTTAAAATTAAGTTAAGTCTCTGTATTCATTAAATAGACTAGTCATTCTAAATAAAATTAAAACTATTACAAAGTTAATCAGAAATTCAACTACCTGTGGGGGAAAGAGGCTCAGTTGTCGTACATGTACATGCTAACAACTGACCCATGTGGATACGTTTAGTATCAAGATGAACATATCGCACCATCATAAAAAGCCATAACTCTATCAATCAAACACTTGGGATTCATTGTCTTGAAAATCCTATAGGATACTTTACAAAATTCCTACATGATCTGATACCGTTCCATAGAAAAATAGAATAAATATAGAAAAAAAGATTTTAAACAATATCCTATATCATTCTTCTGGATTTTTATGTAAGGTCCAGTTCAGACAGGCACAAATAAACCAATGGCATAAAAAAAAACCTCTTACTTTGTTCATTATTACTGATAATATGTCCGGATATTCCAGTCGTTGCAATAAGTGAGCACACTCCCTCGAGTCTGGATTGGATTGGGAACATTGGTTTTTAACAATGGCCAAAAACCAATCCTGCAAAAAACCCCAGAAATTAACATTAATAACAGAGATAATCCTTATAAAAAATAACAACTTTATTAAAAAGAAAACGATCCAACTTTACTCTTCCCTGTAGCCCTGAAGGTGATGGTATTTAAGTTCATCTAAAACCTTACTTTAAGGTCATATTGAAAGTAGATAGCTGTCTTTATACACAACCTGCAGATTATAGCTGTCTTAATACACAGCCTAGACCACCTATAGTGGATTTACGCCCTGCAGGTCAACAGCCCAACTGCAAAACAAAAGTTAATGTGCTGCTGGTCAAGTGACATCAAGGTTTAACGTTGTACTCAAGGGTATTGGACTTATATGATGATGGAATGTCCACTCTTTGTCTAATTATGGTGGGACACTGTGAGGAAACCTTGTAAAAACCATTTCTGCAATTGCCTGAGCCACAAAATATGACTTACTCATAAAGGTGATCGTCAACAGGCAGACTCAATCCCATGAAAGGTACATCGAAGTAGCATTAGTATGCACACTGACCAGCCACTAAGCTACAGATCTATTAATGTTTGAAAGAGTAAACCACTTACCTTATCTACAGTACGCAGGAGAGAAGTGTTAGGCTGTCGGGGGCTGCTATCATCAGATGATACACAGGAACTACTTTCAGAACAAAACACACTTCTTAATTTGGTCAATAGTGAGACCAACCGTCCATGCCTACACAATAAAGAGAGTAGTAAAAAATAAACATTTTTATAGTTAATATTTACAAGAATTTAAGTTTAAATAACAGAACAGTCAATATGTTCACCATAGTCAACATTAACATATGATATCCATAGTTCTTTACCTTATATAAAGATCATGTGGTAAATATATGTGGTTCTATTACTTATACAAAGATCATATGGTAAATAACTGTGGTTGCTTACCTTATATAAAGATCATGTGGTAAATATATGTGGCTCTTTACTCTAGACAAAGATCATATGGTAAATAACTGTGGTTGCTTGCCTGATATAAAGATCATGTGGTAAATATATGTGGCTCTTTACCCTAGACAAAGATCATATGGTAAAAAACTGTGGTTGCTTGCCTGATATAAAGATCATGCGGTAAATATATGTGGCTCTTTACCCTAGACAAAGATCATGTGGTAAACATCCGTGGTACTTTTCCTTATACAAAGATCATATTGTAAACAACTTGGTAGTGTAAACTTACAACTCCAATAAACGATACACATGGATACAATTAGGATTAGTAAGCACACATGCAACTAGGGTTCCTTCCTTTACACAAAGATCATGTGATAAATATCAACAGTTCCTCACCTTATACAAAGATCATGAGTAGTCATAAACTGTAACAGTTTGTCAAGATCTTCCAAAGGTAACTGAGCATTGCTATCCTTTGGAGAAAGAAAACACATTAATGAAACAAGTAAGTATTTGATCAGTTATTCAATACAGTAAATGCCTTCAAATGTCAAAAGATGCATTTGAAGGTTTGACCATTGGTCAAATAGAACACAACTTTAGGACACAAATTGCTCGGTATCAGTCAAAAATAGTGAAAGTTCACAGTTAATTGGGTTAATAAATTAGTTTGGAACAATATTTTAGGATATATCATATGAAGGCATGCCGGTCCATGGATGAATATGGCACAACAATCACAAAATGCAAAAAGATTGTTTGTTTGTTTAATTGGGATTTAATACGTACTCAAGGGTATTTCACTTATATGTTGACGGATTAGAGACTTTACATTGACTCATTACGGTGGAAAACCGGAAGAAACCTTGTAAAAACCAACCCCAGGATTGCTGGAGCCACAACATGTGACTCGCTCATGTAGCTGATGGTTGACAGATGGACTAGATCCTGTGAACAGTATATTGAAGTAGGTTTAAGAAGCCCACACGCTACCACAAAGCCACGGCCACAGGCAGATGCAAAAAGAAGGGGGCCACTTCTCATTTATTATGCGTGGCTCATCCATTCACTCATGTAAAGCAATAACATTGTTTGTTTGTTTGATTGGGGTTTAACATCATACTCTCAAGGGTATTTCACTTATACGACAACCGATTGTCCACTTTACACTGTTCCTTGTCTAATACAGTGTAAACCGAGAGGAAACCTCGTAAACACCACCCCCACAATTAACGGAGCCATATCAAATGACTCCTTCATATACTCGATGTACTGTGAATGGTACATTGAAGTAGGATAAGTAAGCACATTGCAAACCACTTAGCCACGGAAGCAGGTCAAAAAGCCCTTACTAAGCTAACACATTGAACAAAATAAACTTTTTTTAAAAGTTAATCAGCTTTTATAGATAAACAAAATTTAAATACAATGAAAAACTTGGCTCCAAGATAAAACATTGTCTTCATAGAAGTGAAATATTTCCAAACTGCAGCAATAAATATCCCCAAGGGCCTAGGCAGAGAGGTGTCCACCATTCCATTGGACACCCAGAATTAAACAGTTGCCTTATTGGACACCCTGTTTTAACAAACTTTAACATGCAGGTGATGTTAAAACTGTAAAACTTTGCAACCCAGTTAATTAAAATGAACCATTTATTTTGATTGCTGGTTAAACCTTTGACCACCACCAGCCACAACATTTCGATTTTTCAACAAGATTTTGCAGGAAGCAAATTTTATGGATAGGTACATGTACATACTTTTACATTTTCAGCTAATAGCATTTCCAGTCGTCGACAAGCAATGATGTCACAGTATCTGGCCACAGCTAGGTGATGTGTATGAAGGAACTTATCAATAAGTAGAGTAAGGAGAGCTCCACTCTGTGACAGGTGAATGGCCTCTAAACACTGTAAACTTCTCTTCATGTGAGCTGGCTGAAAAACATAACAAATTCATTCACAGAAATTAATCAAGCTCAACTGTATGATGGTAGATAGATTGACTGATTGATTGGTTGGTGTTTTACCCTTTTCCTAAGGATACTTCACTTGTAATGTGTAATACAACAATAATTTACACTATAATACAACCAAGATGTGAAGTGAAACAATTTTACAGTTCAAAAAAGAACTTGTATGTGAAAGATAGCTTTTAACAGACATTTTTTCTCAATGTTTGTGTGTTTGTGTAGCCAAAAACTTATCCTATGCTTACAGACATTCCAAGGTGTAGATAGGTTAAGAAAGATAAATCAAAATATTACCTTTACAAAATCATCACAGCGCGCATTAATTGCTTGAATAAATAAACCACTGGCAGCAGAATTCCGATGAACAGCACTGAAAATAAAAAATATATAACAATTTAATGTCACTATTTACCCGTATTAAGTATTATTATCTTAAACAGTTAATACATTCCTCGTGATTCAGGTGTGAACGTAGAAGTTCTAATACAGCAGCCAGCCAAAGTATTTTTGATCAAACCAAGTGAAAACAGGAACATGTTGCCACCTAACATTTATATTTTGAATAAATGAAGAGAGAAAACTTTGCTTGCGTCCACGGGAATTCGAGCTGAGGACCTTTGGGTTACAGGCCCAACACTCTATAGGTATGTATGTCTTCCATTCCTTATTTGCCCGGGGCCTTGGCTCAGTTGTAGCGAGTGCGCTTTCTGACCTGAACATGCTTCGATTCAGTCTTTTGACCATCAGGTATATGAGCGAGCCATATGTTGTGGCTCCGGCAATCGCGGGGGTGGTTTTTACGTTTCCTCTCGATTTTCCACCATAATAAGGCTGTGTACAGTGTGAAGTGGACAATCCGTCTTCATATAAGTGAAATACCCTTGAGTATGAGGTTTATCACCAATCAAACAAACAAATCCATTCCTAAATTAAACATAAATAAATAGAAGTTCTAATACAGCAGCCAGCCAGACATTTTTAATCAAACCAAGTGAAAGCAGAAACATGTTGCCACCTAATATATATATTTGATAAACTAGCAGTATATATTAGTATAATATAAAGTATTATGTACTGACCTAATAAAATCTAAAACTGGAGGTTCATGAGCTAGCTCTATGAGATCATTGACATGGTGGATAATCAACCAAATCATATGGTCTGCATCTGTTAAATTCTCACACTGAAACAGGAGAAAGTCAAACATTTATAATACGCTATGAAGTTATTAAAAAAATAATAAGAATTCAACATCTCTGCCCCAACATAAAAATAGTTCAGGATTTTTCTATGGAATCCTTAGGGATTTAATAATGAAACTGTACGATTTTTCTTTAGGGTATTTCATTAAAGTATGTATTAAATAAGAATAATTTTTGTGTCTTTTTAGAAAAATAATGTATTGAATATAATTAAATGTAAAAACATATAGAACACAATACAGATTAATACTTTAAGGGGCCGGATTAATATAGGGTCTGACCTGTACAATTTTTGATCGGCTGGAACAAGCAGCAACTTTACCAAATAATGTACAAAACTGTCACCAATGCTCACAATTTCCATATGAAAGATGATCTAAACCGTCGGTTCAACCATATGTTAATTGTGCTAAATTGAAGTAAAAATGGCGATCACTGTGCAAAAATTACCAAAATTTCCTGAAAGTTGTATACAAAGTCAAATCTGCTGAAGCAGTCATTAAAAAAAAGAGATGGAAAACTGATTGACACAGACACAAAAAGACAGATTGACAGACAACGGGTGAATCAGTGTTCTACTCGGTTCCATCGATATAGAACTTAAAATGGAACTAAGATAAGATATCTCACCACATAATCACAGAAGAGAATGAGGCTGCCTCTACGAATCACCTCACTACTGAAGTTTTCACACAAAATCGAGTCAAGTGATGAACTGCAATAGCAAAAACCAGCGGTAAGTAAAGTAAATTATTAATGTTCATATTGGCTGAAGCGAAACAAACACAGTAAAATACAACCATATCCAATAAAAACTTTTCTTGAGTCGGGTTTTGGTTGATTTACATTTACAATGCGTTATTTGATAGCATCTGGGTTCTAAGTGTTAATATTATGGATAATGCATGACGATATATGTAGTCTGAAGCCAGTAATTTACTTCGATAGAGGCTGAATAAGGATAGAAGATTCAAGGCAAAACTCAAATACTTCCTTGATAAATTTTCACAATATGGATTATTTTCACAATATGGATTTCAGCAGAAAGCCTTGTTTTTTTGTAATGGCCTTTTTTTTATTTATACACCATTATATTTGTTTTGTTTGTTTGATTGGTGTTTAACATCGTACTCCAGGGTATTTCACTTATATGACGATGGATTGTCCACACTGTCCACAGCCTTATTAGTAATTACGATGGAAAGCCGAGAGGAAACCTCGTAAAATCCACCCCCACGATTGCCGGAGCCAACATGTGACTCCAACATGTGACTCGCTCATATACCTGATGGTCGAAAGGGGGACTCGAGCCTGTGAACGGTAAATCGAAGCATGTTCAGTTCAAGAAGCACACTCCCTACCACTGAGCCACGGCCGCGGGCCTACACCATTATATAGTTAACAAACAGATTGTACCTTTGACTAGATGGTAAGTACTTCTTTGGTGTAACCATTACTGTAGACCACCACTGCTGGTTGTTGTAATTCAATAAGATAAGAATATTGCACCATTGGAGGGTTAGCGTTGGGTAATGAGCTCCAAGAGAAAGGAAATTAAAGTTGATCTGTTGAATGCTGAAATAACCAGGAGATGTGTCTTGTTTGAGTATTCGCAATCCAGCTGTAGCAACACGTCGAAACAAACCTTTAAATAAAAAACAAACACGTTCAACACCTCCCAAATTCATCAATGCACAGTAACAACACACATATTTACATTTGATTGGTGTTTAACGTCATACTCACGTTTATTTTACTTATATGAGGACGAATTAACCACTTCACACTGTACACAACCTTATTATGGTGGAAAACCGAGAGCAAACCTTGTAAAAACCACCCCTGCGATTGCCTGAGCCACAACATGTGACTGACTCATAAACCTGATGGTCCACAGGCGGACTCAACCCGGTGAACAGTAAATCTAAGCAGGTTCAGTTTAGGAAGCTACCTCAAAGCCACAGCCGCTTGCCATATATTTAGAAAAGGTTGCTTTCAAAATCCTGAAACTGGTTCTAGATCGGGATTCATCATGGGTGAATGTCATTTTTTAAAAAGTATATGATGAACAATTGGCATAATATTTTTAAATGATTTAAATGGGCATTGCAGTTCTCCTGCTCTAATTCATGATGTTGTTATTTCCTCAAGATTGTTTGTTTGATTGGGGTTTAACAACGTACTCAAGGATATTTCCCTTATATGCAGGGTTGTCCACTTCATGTAGCCTTAATACAATGGAAAACCGAGAGGAAACCTCTTAAAATCAAGCCTGTGATTGCCGGAGCCACACCATGTCACTCACTCATATACCTGATGGTCGACAGGCGGACCCGATCGGAAGCAGGTTCAGTTTAGTAAGGGCACTCGCTACCACTGAGCCACAGCCGCAGGCCCTATTTCCTCTAGAGTACTTAAGAGTAAAAATAATTGGCACAAACCTGACTGGAACATATGAGTAAGGTAGAGAAGTAAATGAGACATCCCCTGACAAACACCATCACACTTCTCTTGGTCAGATAATAAAGAATATCTTTCATTTAACAGCTTGGAGAAACAGCCAATGATCTGCAGGATATATCTACAAGTAGAATCAACCTAATCAACTAATTTGGTTGGTGTTGAATGGTGTAGCACATGCTATTTCTTTTTTTTTGACAATAAAAACTGTGCTTTTCACAGAAGATTTTGTACAAAACCTCAGAATTTACTGACATGTTTCTAAATGGTTACCAAACTGATATAATATGGCCAGTAGCGGGATTTTGTGAAAGAGGGATCACAACTATCAGAGCTCAATAGGCGAGGGCCCAGGGGCCGTCTAGGCACAGAAAGTTCTGAGAATGAGGAAGGCCATAGAGGCAATCTCAGTTAATTTTGGCAATGATATTTAAACAGGCCTTTGATTGCTCAATTAAGATCAATCTTAATTTTACGATTGATCTTTTTAAAGACTGATAATTTTAAAAAGAGAGGAGAGTTTTTATTTAAAACTGAATAAAAGGGTGAGGGTCTCATTTACAGACAAGGTCACCAGTGGTTTGCTCTGTCAATTAATGTGTTATCGAGCATTACATCAAGCCATTCTATGTGTGTTTTATCCCTGTACGACTGTGTTAATTCCACCTTTACTTACAGTGCTAAAATCTCTTCTGGTGAATGATCTGAACTATTGGGAGACACACCTTGATCTTCGTTTACCGATTCATCGAGAACAGGTACAACCAAGTGGAGCTCCTGAACTCTGGATAAGATCACTTCTTCTTTAGACTGTGACATCAACACACGGAGTACAGCCAGAATCAACGCTAACCATCTCTGTGCAGTAACCAGGCAAGTCTGGAATACAACCAGTCAGCAAGAAATTCAACTTAGTTGTATTTATTTATTCATCAGCTAATTTATTCCAAATCTTTTGATTGTTTGGGGTTTAACATTTTACTCAAAGGTATTTCACTTATATGATGACAGATTTTCCATTACAGGCCGTTCATTGCCTAATTACTGTGGAAAACCGAGAATAAACTTTGTAAAAAACCACCCCGCAATTGCGGGAGACATTCGTGACTCAGTCATATCCCTGACGGTCAACAGACGGACTTGATCATGTGAGCGGTACATGGAAGTAGGCTTTAGTAAGCGCACTCCCTAACCACTAAGCCATGACCGTGGGCCTTCAAATCTTTTGAAGCTGTAGGCCTACCTCAAGTGGAATTAAAGATAAGAGCATTGTTTATTGCCTCATACTTTGTAAACTAAATCACAGTGAGGTATTTGTTAAAACAGTAATTTTCAGCATAGTGTAATAATTCACAAAAATTTGAATTTTCTTCCGGTGGTTTTTTATTTATTCGTTTAAAGCTAATACACTGATCATTAATATAAAAGCAATGAGAAAGTGGACAACTCCCCCAAATAAAAATATGAATATGATGTAACTCAGCAAGTTTATTAGATACCAAAAGATTCCCCCCATTTAAAAATTTGAAATATCCAGTGGCCATATTTTTCAGATATCCTGATTGAAACAATTATCACAAATTTGGATTTTTATGCATGAACAATTTAAAATTTTGAGGATTGTAAAATCCATTTTGTAGCATTGTGTTTGTGAGACTTTATGAGATACAACCGCATCCATGGTAGTAAGAGAAAAACATTAATTTGATTTGTTTGATGGATTGGAGTTTAACACCATACTTCAGGTTATTTCACTCCCATGACGGTGCACCAGCCCAATGGGTGAAGGAATCTGACAAAACGCAATACCATCCATTCTCTTGAGAGGAATCTACAATCCCAGTTTGAAGTAAATTGTATTCACAAATCTAGGGCGGACAGACGGACGGATGGATGGAAGGACGGACGGATAGAGAGTAGCATTCCCTCCCCCTCCTACCATTAAATGTAATAAATGTATAAGCTGTTAAAAGCTCACCCATTCTGTTACTGGTGAAAACAGTGACTTGAGAAGGCTATCCACTGGTCTGAATACACTCGGGGCTACAGCATCAAAAAGTCTATGTAATACATCCACAGAAATTTGACAGTCCACATTCACCTTTAATCAAAAATAGGTTAAATGGTCATTCAAAATTCTACTAACAATATAAATGTAATGGTTTAAAACAGCCTTCTAAATGAACCGAGTATTGGGAACATCTAGATGATACAGTATTATATTAAAGTCTTGCCGAACTCGTCCCGGGTCAATTTTGCAGGAAACAGTTACAGATATATCTTTCGAACGAGTATAGGTCTGCACCCCTGCAAGAACATGTAAAATATACTTGGTTCACATGGAATCTTGAGTCCTGCAAGATATTTTGAACAGTTTGTTTTTTTATTCAATAAAAGATTTTAAATGATAGATTTCTCTCTGGAAGTAACCCTTTCCGGCGCCCTTCTTGAATCTTTATCTATACAAGAAAAACAGCAGTTATGACTTTACAACAAGAGTGTATTGCGTGTAATGGCAGGATTTGAAAGAAAATTAAAGCAAAAGTAATATGTTACCTGCTGTGTTGTGAGTAGAGGAAGGAGTAAATCTGTTACTTGTCTGGATAATCTCTTCCATTTATCCTCACCTTCCTTATGGTACTGATGTAATACAACACTCAAAAGCTCCAACACCTAAAACAGTCAGTTTTATTAACAAAAGATTAAGCCATACAAATAGTTTTTATTTGCTGAGTGAATCTTAAATACCAAGTGTGATTACAAACTGAAATTGTGATTCAGAGGTGACCCTTTTTGGCAAGAAGAATACATACAATAAAGTAATCTAAATGAATATGTGCAGGCTGTGTGACTGTTGCATGAAAGGGTACACCTATGTTGCAGGAACGCTGGCAAGGAGTGGACGCATGAATTCGGTACATCTGTATTGCATGAAAGGGTACATCTTTTTTGCATACATGCTCGCAAGGAGTGACCGCATGAAAACTGTGTCGGGCAGATCCCGAGGCTTATTTGCTAACAAACTTAGCACCCCAAGTAGGAAAATAGCTTGTTTGTTTGATTGGGGTTAAACATCGTACTCAAGGGTATTTCACTTATATGACAACGTGCCAACCCAATGGGTGAAGGAAACCACCCTTGCCACCACTGGCAACAAACAAAGACAGGACGGGACAAATACAGGACGGCAACAACAGGACGCAATGCAGACACCACAAACAGCTCCATCCAACCGCCCACAGCCATATCATTTATTGGTGGACTGCACTTCACGAAACTATTGCTACAGGGGTTATCCTAATATGATGTGAATCCCTGCTAAAATGTGGCAAAACACCTTAAAATGTATATTTTGTACTCTTTACCCCTATTAGCATCAAGTATTTTTCCAATTCGAGGAAATGCAGAATAACCTAAGTATTTTTTTCAGATAATGAGGTTAAACAAAACCCAAATGTATTTGATATAAAATTTGCCCAAAGCCAGTCCTCATAGGCAGACTGTCCATCTCTGCGGTCATATTGACCGTGGGTAGGCAAAACATGCTCCAGCAGGCCTAGTCTGATAAAATGATATACTAGGAAATGTTACAGCTAAGCAAAGAATAGGCTTTGTTTTAATTGATTGCAATAGCTTTCCCATTTTTGTAAGCCCTGCCCACATCTGTATGAAAATTTATGTAAATCAACATGTATCGTGCATGTACAATAGCTATGTAGAACAGGGCTCCATTCAATCTGCAATGTTATCATATTGTAATACAACAATTACCTGATGAAAACTGATTAGTCTGAGTAACATAGAGACGACCACTTCTCTTTGTGTATCCAACTCTTTACCTGCCTCTCCCTTATTATTACCTCTCAGTAAAAACAGGTCATGTACAATAGGTCGTAGAGCCGGAATCACTGTAACAGATATAAACAAAGTTTCAAAAACATTTACCAACAACAAAATATTATTAACTATTCAATATCACATCTTATATGTAACCAAAGTAAATTATGGTCTATCATATCGAATGGCTTTCTGAAATCTAACATCACACATCCAACTAACTTCCTATCATATGTAGATAATGGAAAGATTCCATTAGTTGAACATTAAGAGATGTCGCACATTTCATTTAATAATGTTATTTTGCGAAGTGAAATATCTGTTGTTGTAACAGGAAGAAACAGCATACCAATTTTGGTTTGTTTGTTTGATTGGTGATTAACGTCGTACTCAAGGGTATTTCACTTATATGACGACGGACACAAAAAAAGAACATCACAAACAAATCTGCTTCCCGTTTATAC
>JARFOD010156998.1:0-12195 GCA_031763545.1 Mopalia muscosa | reverse complement strand
AATTTTGGAGAGCTGTAAAGAACACGTCTATACAGTTTGGCGCTCAACCGGAAGTCCCCACTAAATATTATATAAAGTGTTTATTGGAACGACCATTAACAACAATATAAGATGACTATTAAAGAAATATAACAAATACGATAAACAAACAAGAAAATAATTATATTTGTGCAACGCAGATTGTAAGGTAAACATTGTTGTAGTGTTAATGTGAGGGAGGTGTTGATTCAGTATCTCATTACCAACACTATTGTATTGACACAAGAGAAAAGTTATAAACATCATTCAAAACGCAATTGCCTTGGAAGTTGAAGTGTTAACCACCTCTTGTCTAAAAGGTTTCAAAACAGACTCAAGTCAATCCCCATTGCGCCTATTTCCCACGAACCTAGTCATCCATCCGGGGCCAAAATGAACGTCACAACTGGATTTAATCTTAAAAAGGTACTTAATTGTCTGCAATCTTTGCCAAAACAAAAAAGCCAGGGTATAGCGGTTTGTCAGCCTATTATGTATGCTAGGGTCATTTTTATTTAATTGAGGAGACAAGTTTAACGCATCTTCATAAATAGTCCATTCGCCGAATTTATTAATTCCTCCAATTCACCGAACGCATTAAAACTACAATAGATCTGGTATGAACATTGGACTTCAATACGTGTATCTGTTATTATACAATCAGTAAGGCGAGTACCTTCGCGCGTGAAAACCCCATAGCAGTTCGGGTCATTGCAAAACTCTCTCCTCGTCTTATTCAGTCAATCTTATATACATTTTCGTCTGGAGAGATGAATTGTATCGCTCGATTGCCTAATATTACTGACTATTTAATCATAAATCCGCCTTCAGTTTTTAAATAGTTTTCGGTAGCTCTTGATAGCTCAGCTTTAGTTCACACCTACCTCTTTCAACGTAAACGATAAATCCTACAATGCCATAACAGATGGATAAAGCTAATGACAGTTCCACAAATTAATGGACAATTTCCTTGATGGAATAAATATTGCTTGTTTGGTTCAAGGAAATTTGAGTGGGTACCTTGTCAACACTTTTTGTGTTAAATAAGTACTATCTCTGAATCGGACAATTCCTAGATACAAATCGGTTGTGACATCTGTCCAAGTCGTTTATGGCACACTTGCTATGCTAACAAACTGTATTTTATTGAGGAATGTGCGTCGTCCAAAGATGAGAGCGCTTTTATGCCAGTTGTCAGATATTGGCTGAACTCACATCCGATCCAAGACATGGACCTACATTAACTTGAACACAATAAAGGTTAATTTATATGCGGAGTACTTTTTGTTTTGGAGTTGAGTTTGTCACCCCTCGACATGTTTTTCAATACATAATCTTTTGTTTCGATGGTTTTATTTTGTTTTATATCTTTTATGAACTTACAACACTACGGTCTTGAAGTGCAGCTTTACAGAGAGTCCTTGTTGCATCTTAGCGACAGGGTTAAAACAATCAACTGCACGGTAATAAACCATGGGTATGAATACAGGAAATTACTTTCCACCGGAAATGCTATCGAATTTTACGGAACAGACATCGGTGTTCTACAACATGGTAGTTATATCATCTAGTCGTGGCTGTCCCCTATTGCCTACACTGGTGGATGCTTTCATATCGAGCCGAAAGTGGGGGTTCCGTCCCCAAGCGAAACAACAACAACAAACACAGCTTGATTTTTTCAAAACTGCATGTTAGCTGAAAACATGCCTAACGTAAGGTATTTTGATATATAAACAATAGGTTGACTTGCGCTTGGATGAACAATCTTTTGTATACGCCGTGCTGTTATAGATACCTTCCAATACATTCATAAGCAAACGGACACACTGGTGACCGACGGTGTTTTCGAAAAATGACGTCAGTCCCGCCTGAAATTAATTAATTAGCGGCTATGCTTATAGTCGAATGCAAGTGCAATACAGGTGTTTGTCTTTAATATATATATATCCTTTTTCAGGATTCGTGCTAAGCTGCGCACAATACCCGGTATTTGAACATGAGTACGTGTCGAAGAACAACCCGATGTTGTATGTCATTTTCAAAGAAGTAAATGGATTTCAAGATAAATGATTATACCTGTTTGCAATATAGTAATACAATTAGTACAGTCACTTCTGTTTTTCACAATATTTTATAGTTAAGGGACTATCATAAGTCTGTTCTTCTCTCCTTTTCATTGCAATTGTTCGATCGGGAACAATGAATTTTCACCGCCCATTTTCGACAGATTTCAGACCTCTGGTTTTGCAATATTTGGCTTTAACCCAATGCTTTTAGGGGTTTTAATGAACAGTTTATATACCATGGTGTTTGTGTCGTGATAACAGAAAATTGTCAATTTACACATACTTCCTCTTTCATTTTATCATTTTTCTTCATATCAAAATATGAATCGGGGGAAATGTGGCTATTTGAGGTATTCCAAGAAGAGATCTTTAAATTGTTGTACTGAACGGCATTGTCCGTGTCCATTTACTAATGACAACACGTTTAACATTTTATGAGCTTATATGTAACCTATTAGGTGGTTTAAAGTAAGGCTGGAACGAATGTCAACCATCAACTCTATGGAAGTTCACATGGCTGGTCCAAAAAAGGAAACAACCGTAAATGACATGCAACAAAAATAGCCATACATTAGTGACGATGCAATAAACTACCAGCGGAGTTGGTAAAAATAGCTGAATAATGACTGTTTAACGCGGACATAAACTTGAAAGCTTCTCGCACCTCATCTCCAAACTAAAGGTCGCTTGCTATGTAGTTAACCTGTCATTACATGTTTTGAAGTCTTTGAAACTAATGGTTCGATATCTCATACGGCCTTTTGTTTGTCGTCTGAACGGGGGATCAGTCAGGTTTAAACAAAGACGGTGGTTTTATCCGTGTGTCACATATCATGTGATGTCCTCAACAGACAAAACCTTCTGTGATGCTGTTTCTACAACAGAGTTTACTTGTTTTAGTGGCATTTATCTTGAGAAAGGTGCTAGTATCTGCACTGAAATACTGTTTATTGCTCAATATTAAATTTAGAAGTTGAAATTCATAGAATTGTGTTATGTTACAACAGAGTTAAAAATGACCTTGGGACCAATTCGTGGGTTTGTTTGATTAGAAGTGAAACGTAACAAGTGAATACATTCATATGAAAAGATAGCCAGGTAATTTAGGTTCTGTATACTCTGCCAATCGTCCGTTTTATGCATGTTCTCTCCGATTGTTTGTGTTGTTATTGAGTGGGACATGTTTAATCAGTACCTAAATACCAACTCTACTTGATTGACATATGTACAAATTCTAATCATCATTGACGAAACAATTTACTTGGACATAAATTTGGTAACCATCACCACTTTCAGAATAGATCGAAGTTAGTCTCCAGTTGACCTTTTTCCCATGAATCTGATAATTGGTTCGAAAAAAATAAATGGACATCACAGATAATGAAATTTCTTTCAGGGGGGCTTTAAAGTTCTCAAAAGCTATATTTCTCTAGATACAACGATGGTACAAAGGCTGTTTCTGGGATGAGCATAGCTATGTGGGTCTCCGATAATGCTTTCGATTTGATTAGGCGGCTAGATTCAACTCAATGTCATAAAAACAAAATCGCCGTTTTTTTCCTGCTGGACCTGTGTATGGACAATTCTAACAATATTGGAATCACATATAATATACAACGAGGGTACAAAGGCGGTTTCTGGGATCAGTATAGGTATGTGGGTCTCTGATAATGCTTTCGATTTGATTTGGCGGAGAGGTTCAACGCACTATCATAAAAGAACATTCGCTGTTTTTTCTCTGTCGGCCCGTTTATGGAGTATGACCAAGCATTGGAATTGAATACGCATAACCGGTAACACAATCAATAGGACAACCATTCCCTCTACCAAATCCCAGACTCCGTCTGGATCAGTTATAATCTTATTCATTCGATCTCGTGTAGACATACCTCTGGGTAATTACATTGAATCCTTACAAGTGTCAATATTCATAAATGCCTGCTAAAAGTCAGCAAGTAGTGCCTATATGTACAAGCGTTATATAATATAAAAAGTAAAGGTTTGAGCTAAACCTACATGTATTAAAACCAAAAAGAAAAATTAAATTGACATAACAAATCGGTTACAGCCAATAACCTGACACCTTCGAAGATAATATGCCGTTTATTAAAAAACATTTTGACTTGTTAAAGGGAATTTAGCAAGAACCTTTTCAACATAGTTAGTGTGAAATATTTGTTATACCAGGTGTTCCAGTCAAACTGTGATACAGATATATTGCTACATTGGTTTGTTCAAGAACACAAGCCATTCAACAGATAAACATTTTTATTGGAGGATCAGCAGGAATACAATTCTTTTGTTTTACAATTCGAAGCTTGTAAACCCAAATTAATACAGTGCTTAATAAAGAATGACCATATTATGGGATTATTTAGGTTTTCTTTAGTAAATTCTCTAAATAAGTATTTTTCAGCATTACATGCAACAACATTAAGAAGACTGGTTCTTTAGCAGTGGCTCGACACACAGCAACTCCGACCGACCGTAAGTCCTACAAGTCGGTGTGGCGAAGGATGTCGGTCCCAACCATTTTTTATCTGCCAAAGTGTTAAAAACAAACTTTTGAAATCGGAAATTTAAATCGAAATCTGCCTAAGTCTTTATAAAGAATATTTACATGTCATCAAGGCTGTTATAACGAGCTGGAATATTTCCGAGTATAACCTTAGTAAATTATAAATTGCCAAAGGACCGCATTGAAACTAGAATCTCTCCCTCTCTCTCTCTCCCTCTCTCTCTCCCTCTCTCTCTCTCCCCTCACAAAAACCTGTTGTAACCGCAAAGTCGATAATAATACAGACAAAAGAATTGTGCATTTAAATCTTACTGTTCATTTGAGCTTTCGATATAAGGGGATGGAAAACCAAACAAATGCCTCTCAAGTAAACTTTGGACAAGCATCTCTATTAAAAAAAGCTGAATGAAACGAAGATATTTTTAACGTCTGTACTGTAACAAAATCAGGATCACTAAAAAAATAGACATTTGTGCAAAAACAATCCCAACGTCAGTACAAATTACATTGGAACATGCGAAAGGTAAGTAATTTTTGACTTGCCTACTCCATGTTGTGACCCCAAGGATATTTGATCATAAGTATGATAATTAATTTAGGGCGAGAGATTGTCAGCTTCCATCTTTGGCATCGAATACCGTAGAACATCGAGAAACAATTCGTGGACACCAGTCACATCACCAACGCGATATACCCAAGGGCCAATGTTTGTCTATAGGGGATCAGATCTAAGTTCGACACCACAACCATTGATCCCCTCTACGATGACATCGTAGAGTATGACATCGTACAATTTGTAGTGTTACGACAAGTCATATTGTTTGGTCAGATCTAACGTGAGGGTTTTGGCTATCCGAAGTATTAAACATATACATAACACTACGATCGGGCATCGTGCCAGACTTGCCTTAAACGCCCTTGGGAAGTTTTGGTTTACCATATCTGGCTCTGTTTTATTTTCCCACAGTGGTTTTGCTTCTTAAAGGATAGCATAACAACATAAAAAGAATAGTCCGTAAATTAAATTTCCGGAAATTGACTCTAGAATGTTTACAATATATCTCATTACATCCATTCAGATGATAGGTGTTCAGAGAGTCCCTCTGAAATGCGGTAGGATCAATTTGTGTGAAGAAACAATTGTTCTCGTGGCAACAGCAATTCCACTGTGTCACAAGGGCTTATAACGGCTCTTCAATCGTTCACCAGAAGTGTACTGTTGAGACCTCTGACTTGGCCACTCGTGCTGTATATCTCCTCATATGTCTCGATTTTACTCCAATTCGGGATAATTAACGGCTGTGTTGTCCACAAATACCAATATAGTCAAACGTCATTAATACACACACAATCCCAAATGTCTGCTACACGGAGAAACATGTCGTTTAAGAAGGCTTACAAATATAAATTTTCGGTTTTGAGATAATTGACCGTGATACGCTTGTTCAATTCTAGAATGAGATTTTATGTCACTTTCTCGTCAATTATAAAGTGTATTAGGAAGACCAAATTAAGAGTTAGAATCCAATTTGGTGTTATCAATATGTCGACATTTATTTGGCCATTTCAGAAAGAAATGAGAATTAACGCGACTTTGTACATTTTTGCTGTATATTGTTACAAGCATCCGAAGAATAACTTAATCCATCGTCAGGTATATGGCATTTGCAATGAGGGTTATAAGATCATTCTTTATATAGGAGTAATGACAACATTACAGGCTATAAGATGAAAGATATGCAAAGTGAATGTGGCTTGTTTAGCATACTACGGCAACAGTCAAATCATGTATAAAGAACAATATAACATTTCATTGTTAAGTTTCTTTGTTAAGTTGCATCATACCACTCTATAATTGAGTTTATTTGGTCATGTTGCTCACAAAACCTTGCCCACGACCAAGTTACTGCATATCCTTGTGGATTGCACACGCAGTAGCCATATTTCTTATTTTAAAAAAGTTGTTACACGTCTTTCCATGTCAACCGTTAGTATCCAAAAACTACAAAGCTACATGTTTAAATTTGTGGCAGGATAAATGTGTTACCTCGCCCATATTCATTGGCATTCGCAGGTTATATTTGTCGCCAAGAATTTGGCAAATTTTCAACTCTAACCTTTACTTTTGTCCTTATCTTTCCCCTTATGCATGGAATCGACTCGTTTATCTATTGGAAGTCAATACGCATTTCCGGCAATGTAATACCATCAGTAGAGAGACCACCCCCGCTTCGGAAACTAATCGTAATTGGTCCGCCTTATCCACTCCTTCGCTTCTCCAGATAAAGGATTTTATTAAGATCACCTTGTATAGATTTACCTTTGGGCATGCCCACTGGCGCTTTCTAAAATACCAGTTTTGTTTGACGACGTAATAATAGATGAGTTATCAGATTTTTTCAGAATGATAATTTACAGGAAGAAATCGATCGCTTGGCCGTGATTCACACCTGGATGCTGTAAAACAAACATGACATCGCACACTCTCACAACAAATCGATACAGCCGATACCATATTCAGTATATATACGGAAAAGTTTGTTTATGCTTCTATTTGTCACGAGAAATTCAATGAATATCCGTCGTTTATAGTAGGCCTACAGAGAAGGTGTCAGCTGTAAATATACGTGTATCTATATATGTGGGCTAGAGTTTTGTGTATTCTATGCCGTGTTAATAGCTACATTCAAATAGCATACAAATGGATTTCTGCGACACTATGCCTTCGATATTTACGCACGTGTTATTATGCCTATTCTCACATCAGTTTTAGGGCCACAGCCGTGGCTGATTGGTACCGAGTGCGCTTCCTAAACTGAACCTGATTCGATGTACCGTTCACCAGGTCGAGTCCGCCTGTCGACCACCAGGTATATGAGCGAGTCACATGTTGTGGTGGCTCCGGCGATCGCGGGGGTGGTTTTTACGAGGTTTTCTCCCGGTTTTCCACCGTAATGAAGTTGTGCACAATGTGAAGTGGACAATCCCTCCTCATATAAGTGAAATACCCTCGAGTACAAGGTAAAGCACCAATCAAACAAACAAACAAACAAACAAACACATCAATTTCAAGGATATGACCCATGTCCGTTTTTAACTGCGTAAGTGATAAGCTGCAGTGACTACATATACCTAGCTGCTACCAACATGTTTAAGGGGAATTAAACAAGAAAGTATGAAGGTTCATTGAACAACTATCTGACAGATTCTCTGAGAACAAGAGACTTATCGGAGCTCCTTGATTACCTGACAGTTCTGTGACGGTGTGACTAATGTATAAACATGTGGATATGTGTGTATATACCAGTCACTCGACATTATAACGGCCTTTAAAAAAACTTTTAAATACAGCTGATCACTGTATATGGATATTTCACATAGAAAGAACGAACCTCTCGACACTTTGTTATACATGGGTAATGAATTATATATAGCTAATAATAATAGCGTTTCGAGCCGAACTGAAAAATATATATAATATTTGAGTTGATTTGATTTGATTTGGTACTTTTATTCACCAAAGAAATTTATATAAAATACAACTATTTGTTAACAATTGATTGGCTGGAATAAAGTCCCGAGATGATTTGTTAGTAAGTCATGACTGATTTTTGCGTTTTCTGATTTGTCACACTGAAGTGATCTCAAAACTATCTTACAATAAAATTTCGTCGTTATAGTATTGCACGACATTTGACTTATTTTCAAAGAGGCTCCTGTATGTCGGCCAAACACAGAACGAGAATAGTCGTAAACGCTGTCTTAGTATTGTGTGTTCAGGCTTCTATCGCGTTAACTTTAAACTTTACCAAATAACTTTGATGAGTTTGGTGAATAACGAAAACACGATTGTGAAGCCAATTTGTATCGCATAATTTAAAAATAAAGAATTAAGAGAAATTCACTTAATATAACCCAATGACGTAATCAGATTTACTAAAGTGACATACTATTCATTTGTTTTCTTTAAAATGTTACTGTCGAGTAGATTCCATGGTTTACTTACATGACAGTTCATATTAGATAGTTGTTGCCATCTGCCCTGTACATGCGAATAGATTTGGCCTATATGACAGTGAAAATACTATATCCTGCTGTAGAACGGCCTCCTACAGGGAAATGCTTAGTTTCTCACTGTTGAATGCCAAACTTCTAACTCCATAAAAATTATCCGATAAACATCACGAGCTGGATGACAGCTTCTCTTGATGAAGAAAGCTTTCATTAGGCTTTTCTGAGACAACGTGGCATTTTCCCTCCTGATAATATTAGCTGGTGGGTAGGGTGATATGGGAGGCTCAGGGATGATTAACTGAGATGCGTCTTGACAGGCTTAGTCCTGAAATTGCTTTGTTGTTGTATTGTCTCGACATTGCCCTTCTGTCGAAGTTACCGTAACTCCGAGTACATTTTCCTAAATCAATTTCTTAAGACTTTGCGTGGTAAACACAGTTTATTATGCAGTATATATTGTTAGGTTACTAGAAACTGTAGATACAGGATAAAAAATTGTTTAGGATGTGATTCGTGCGAAAGTCGCAACCACGAACTTGCGTATCATATACAATTAGCAGTACCTCTCCTCCAAACCAAGTAAAGGGGAGAAGGTGTGTTTGGGACTGATGTGTGGAGTAAGCTTGTAGCCCTGATATTATGTTTTGCCCTATCTTTTTTTAGTGTTTGCAATTGTTCTGGTAGGGCCTGCACTCCATTGTCACTCATGGATTTCGCACACCATAAACTAGATGTCCCTTAATAACTTTTGATTAATGTTACGTTTATGTTACATTGTCATACTGTATCTATGCCCAAACTCCGACACAATGTGATAACGTTATCCTAATTGTTATGGTGGCACAATTACGCTTATAAAATGCTTTATTTATCTGAACACTGAAGTCCGTTTCCTTTCTTAATATCAGCGAAGCCCCTCGGTATTTCACACTTTTTATGTCATGTGACTGTTATATACAATGGATAGTTTAGATTACTAACCGTAACTTGGTTCACAAATTGTCAGCTTGAAATCTGCTATCTTTCCAATACCGCAATGGGGGATATAGAGGAAAACAACTCTTCCTTTAGAAATCACAAGGGAGGTAATCATCGGAGACCGACAAGTTTGATACTAGCTGGTATTCAAAATTGAAATAATTCAACCAACTCCGTTTGCCTTTCACAACATGATTCATGAGATACTCCTTAAATCCTATTATATACATTTGTATAAAGATGAAATTCGCGTAAGATTTTATTAAAGCAATAGTAACCGTATGCGTAGTGCACTTTTTAGATCTTGTGGCTCCGGTATTCGTGGCCGTGGTTTTTACGAGGTTTCCTGCCGGTTTTCCACCCTAATATTGCTAGGTGCCGTGTGAAATAGACAATCTGTGGTCATATAAGCGAAATACCCCTAATTACGACTTTAAACCCCAATCAAACAAACAAACTTTTATGATGGCATATAATATTTTTATCAATTGTCCGTCAGACTACAGGGATGTATGTATTTTTAGTTTTTGTCTCATGTTGAAATCCCCAAAAATAACATCCTGGTAGTTTTGGGGTCATAAATAAGTCATAAACAATTTCGCATTAAAAACAGAATTAAAACAAAAACGTAGTGATAGGGTAATTATAATCAAAAGAAAATAACTCTGGCGTTCAAGACTTAGACCATGAATGGAATCAACAAACGTAAATGATCTGAAACTGGATGCTGGATATTTGTCATTTCGTCATCTTCCCTTCGCAGCTCTTCTATCCTAACATTGAAAACAGTCTACACAGAGATAGTGGGTTTTTTTTTTACATTTTATATCGTTAGACTTGGAACTTCGCTCTATGGGATTGGTTGTGACTTTCCGATGTTAGTCCTTGGCAGTAAGCTGTGCTTTGGTCTTTACCAGGAGTAAACATAGGCCGGAAACTGTAGCCCCTTGGAACTGTTGATTATTTATCTTGTGTTAACCAGCGCCTAGAATTAGAAATCAGCTGACGGAAATTTTGGCAGTGAAGGACTGACGGCCTTTTTGTGTGCAAATCGTAAGGATATTTAGAGCCCAGATATCCCTGGACACTAAACGGTTGGTTTGTGAAGGACTGTCTATTAATATTGCCTCCCCTGGCACACGTTTAGGTAATTCTTCTCTTTAGAATGTCCTTAACCAAGATGTCTTTATTAACGATACAAAGCATTATAACAGCTGATCCTTGTCCAGGGACTAACTTCCTGTAGGGATGAAACAAAATAGACTCTTTATAATAGGAAATTGAAGTGAAATAAAATGCTTTATTCTTAAACAACATATGTAGACTGTGATTTATGGGATCGTGGTTACTCTTAAATGCCAATATGCCTAAATTAATATTTTATACTTTTCTTATAAATGAATCACAGATGTTTTGAATAAATAATATATGTATATATACGATACGCCTATCTCTGGTTTAAAATAAACTCCCACTAACAAAATCACCGTCAGACTTTTGGTGTACAGTAAAACTTGCAATATTTTGTTCAGGCCTTATTGGTTTCCCAAGCCATTCCCTGAAGTAAGTGCGTTATATTATTAAAGAGAGAGGAAAAGGCAAGCCGGCATCCAGTCGGCTTCGAACCAAAGTGTTCCTAATTGTGTCCCAAACGTATTATTACGTTATTTATTTACAATGTTCTATCCCACGTCATGTTTGCTGTCAACTTTTTGGTGGTCGCGTTTCTCGTTGTGGACGTCGAAAAGCCGATTAAACAGGCGGATCTTCAAAGGGTTCCTCTCTTAAAGGTGGGAGGTTGTGGGGGTGGTTACGAAGTTTCTAACAAGGTGTATTAGCGACACCAACTTTATGCGAGGGCAGGCTAAAGCTTTTCAAGCGACGAATACAACAAATGAACAGACAGCACCATCCCCAGAGAAAAAGAAAGATGGACAATGCTTTTTAATTTTCTACAACCTGGGATTTCGCTTTAGGCCCACACGATTTAAAATTGTTTGGACGCTTAACTGTAAATAATGGTATGAAAGATAATAATTTCTATTGATGTGAAAATGTCTCCCCCATAAATAATAAGCTGTACTCCCTAATAATATTATCTTTTAGTTGATCAATTTTACCCTCGACCCAAATGAAAAGAGGCACCATATCCTATTTTGGTTTCGAGTTTAAATAAAGATTATTATTATTATTATACACTGTGTAGGCATTGTTTATGCCTAAATATAGTTTGTTAAAATGAAATCAGTATTATGTATTGACGTATGACGTTTGTACTGAGAGTAGACTTCAAATGAAAAAATACTTTATTTGTGTAGCCATGTGCTATTGACAAATGGGATTTCAATAGAATACCGTTCGACGCGCTGAATCTGATATTATTGATAATTTCAGAGAAACAACTATTTTACATATACTTATTCATCTAAGAAAGCCCTGTAAGGTTTCTCATCAAAGTCACCCAGAATATCTCAGAGTAAAGGTCAAACAAGACACCAACCTGTTATGGCGTTCTGTCTTATGATGCCAGACGCCAGTTATGTCTAATGTGGATGTATCCACTTAATGGGCAGGCATGTCGTTATATCAGCGAAACAACAC